>JARJLF010001703.1:0-65435 GCA_029378395.1 Mycena leptocephala | reverse complement strand
GGCAGTCTTGGAAGCAGCAATAAGAGCCAAAGACAAAGCGCGAGCCCTCGTTTTATGAGCGGCGGGCTGCACTGGGTCACCGTGCGCCGACATGGTGTGCTGGCAAGACGAAAAATTCCGAGAGCAAACTTGCCGAGAGGTCCAAAGACGGAAGCTGACATAACAAGAGATATGACAAGATAAGCCACTATGCATGTTGCCTGATCCGAGTCCGTCCATAGAGCGCATTATTAGAGATCCCTCCGGACGGTCTCTGCAGTCCATAGGTCAAGGTCTAGCCAAGGTCCAGAGGACATACATAGAGATGAAGAAGACAAGTCAGGAGGTGATTTGTTTGGTAACGTTGATTAGCCTTCAGAAATAAACAATGTCGCGTTGTTGACTTGTCTTCAACCATGACGACCTGTATTTCGTCTGCAGCGCCTGTGCAGGTTTTTATTTGGCAATCACCACTACACTACGGTTTCGTGTCTGAGGCTGTCTCGCTCTCGTCGTCCTTGTTTCCCAGACCCTCTGAAATCCACGCGTCTCGCATCTATGAAGCACTCTGATGCCATGCATAGAAGTGATTCAAAAGCAGCTGGTCATCGCCGCACATGGAATCTCAGTATCTGGATCGCTTACGACCTGCTGAATCAGGCTGAATATCTCGGCAATTGTGCAACAGAATGGAGCTGGTTCATTTGCAACCGGAGATGGCTGTAGTACAACTATGTATAAAGGCAACCTCTTCGCATCTAAGGTCTTGCAACTGCATCCTCCACAATGTCTGAAGGCCACCGCGTTGCAGTCTACTACCAGACCCAATATGACAGCAGCATGGCGTCCAACTCGCCCTTTGGACACTACGTTTCTCCCGTTGCTGACCTTGGTCACCCAGTAAGCGCGGTTTAGCTCGTCCTCGAGGAGCGCTATATACTAACGCCACTTTAGCATTTCCTTGCCGCGTTCCACATCAACAGCGACAAGGCGTCCATCTCAACGACGACCGCCCGAAGCCCCCAAGTTCACGCAGATGTGACGGACCTGGGCCAAATGCAGGGACAGGGCGTCAAGGTCATCGGTATGCTCGGCGGAGCAGCTGCGGGAACATACAGCCTCCTCACGCCCGCCAACTTCAACACCTATACCCAATCCTGGCGAATTACATCTCCGAGTGCGTTTTCGTCCGCTCCCGCGTCTCGCCGAATTGCCATAAGTTAAAGACGCGTCTTTCCATCACATTAGATTTCATCTTGACGGCATGGATCTCGACGTCGAACAATCTACCTCCCTCTCTGTCATTGAGAACCTCATTACCAACCTCAAGGCAGACTTTGGCGCTGATTTCATAATTACACTGGACCGGTAGCGACGGCAATGACCGAAGGCTCTATCTTCCGGATTCGACTATGTTGCTCTAGACAAAGCGATGGGCAGTCAAATAGGCTGGTACAACGTGCGTTTTACTCGGGCTTTGGCACCCTTTTCCCCGATACGCAGTACATAAATATCATCAACTTTGGTTGGGATCCGAACCGGTTCGTTTTAAATCTCTTTCTTCTGTCCAGATCTAACGGCACCGGCATTGCAGAGTTGTTGCGTCGGTCCTCACGAGCCCGCCAATGGAGGTGGTTATATCAGTACAGACGAAGTCGTAAGCAGTGCACAGGCCCTTTCCGCCAATACGGCTTCAACTTTGGCGGGATTAACGGGTAAGTATTTTTTGCTTCCTGCGGACTGCTTGACCGACCTGACCTAAATAAATTTATTCGAATAGCTGGGAGTACTTCAACTCACTCCCCGATGTGACGCAGCCGTGGATATGGGCGCAGGATATGAAGAACGCAATGGCCAATCTGACCGCAGCCAAGAGGGAATCGAGGCGTCCAAGGCGAAGCGCTCGTGGGCACTGAGCAGCTTGTAAGAACAGTTACCAGACGCGTTTGCGTTGAATCAATTCTGTAAATCAAATCAAATGACGTTGTACATGTGGCTTGAATGAACTCGGAAGTTCAGAAGTAGTGTGCAGAGCCCATGCAGAGATGTGCCATAACAGGTAGCTGAGCGTATGGAGATCATGGGCATGAGAGCGAGACAGAATTTATCCCACAAGCGGTGATTAGACCGACAAAAAGGCCTTGAGCCCCTTCAAAGACTAACCACCAAAGAGAATGCATCGTGATTGAACTCTACTTCTTTCTGACAAATATCTTAGTGGTACAGAAGGTACCCCTTTGAAGTGAAATTAGTTTTGCTCACGCCGCGGCACCCCAGACTTGACGTCCTTTCACCCAGGTGCTAACGACATTGCCCTGGCGGTCGAGAACCACCAAGTCAGCATCCGCCCAGCCCGCAGGGTGCCTTTACTGTTCTCGATTCTGAGGCATCTGCACTGCCATGAGTGCCAGTCAACGGAACGACCAACAAAAAACTCACTTTGCGGGATTATATGTCGCGCATTTAATGGCTTCTCCAAGCGAGCATCCCGTAAAGCGGGAAAAGTTGCGAACACAGCTGTCGAGAGTTACGACACTACAGTGCGAACAAACAAACTAAGCTGGAAAGCAGAATACATATATGGACAAACGCCGTACCTCCCGCGAGGGTGTTCGTTCCCTCGAGGTAGAGCTTGTAGCCCTCCTTCACGAAGCGCTTGCCGTCGCGCCACTCGTGCACGCCATCCCTGAGGTTGGGATCCAATATCTTCATCGCTATAACAACAAATCGGTTATAAATAAAGAAAAAGAATATCACCGAGCTGTAAATAAGTTACCCACCGTCTGTAATTAGATACATCCATCAGGGAACGCCGAATATGCCAACTGAACAAGATCAGCAGAGGCGGAGTAGATCTAGCACCACAACACCGCAGCGCAAATACTAACCCGCACTGAATTGGGGTGGGAGTGAATACCATCCACGATCATGTCGTAATACGGCCGGTCGAAGGTCATGTCCGCGACCTGGCCTTATCGAGATGCAGTTCGGATCTGCTCCCCACACGGCTCAGGTTGGGCTTCGGGACCGGAGTCCCGGGCGAGGAGCGGTAGTCGAACGCTTCTGAGCTCACGCCCGATATGGCGGACGCGGTTGTCGCGCTAGTGGAGGCCGGGAATGTCTCCGCGGTCAAGGGGACAGCGAGATGCGGTGAGGCCCCCAAAAGGCCGATGATAGACGGATCGCGATGGTGCAATTGCGGCATAGCGTTGAAAAGATGCGTAATGAGACGAGCTCCTTGCACGACCGCAGCGGTAGCAATATCAGAGCTCGCAACGCTGAAGGGAACTCAACATTGCAAAGAAACGGAAAATAAGCGAGAAAAGCAGTACTGACCTGTGGCCAATTGAAAAAACAATACCTCTTTTGCTCATTTATTCACGGCCGACATCACGCCTTTGATTTCTGGGGCAGCAGTAACGATACGAACGCCACATTGATCGTCTGTTGACATTAGCCAGTCCTCAGAGTCGACCAAGTTTTGCGCGCCATAAGCGTTCTCGAACGACTGGAACCCCTCCGGAGCTGAAAGGAGAAATGGCGGAGCATGGGCCCCGCGCTTGGCCATGTCAATGAAGGGTCCCTCGGCATGCCATCCGAGAAGGTTTGCGGAGGTGGCTGTGGAAAACGGGCGCAACAGATTGAGGATCTTGGGGTACAGTGATTTCTCTTGCGTCTAAGTTCAGCGATAAGACGGTTGTTGCACATTACCAGGCGCGGGAAGACAAACAATAATCGTGGGGACAAGCCTGTAATATAATATAAACCTCTGGTTCATCAGTGATACCTAAAAGCTTACGATGTTACACCAGTTTCCACTATCTTCTCCGCAACGAGCTTCATACCCTGTTTGTAAGCCTCGTCGTCCCCATCGTACACCGAAAAATCAAAGCCATAGGCGCCGTTAATCTGGATATCAATCAAACCCGGACTGAAGATGAATAGACGCGATGAGCGCGATTCCGGCCCAAAGGATGTGATGCTGGCTTGCCTGAGGATATTTCCTCCTAGATCGATGATCCTGTCCGGTCTTTCTTTCCGCTGAAAGAAAGTGAGCTAGGAGAGCTCCTCAACGACCCAAAACTAAAAACCAAGACGACTGACTCACCTGCGCATCCAATATGACTCCGCGCCGCTCGTCAATCCAGAGGTCTTTCTCGATGAGCCCACCATCCTCCTGCGGGAGCAAGCAGTTAGTGAAACAGACGAGACCGTTCGGAGTCGACATCAAGGTTCTAAGAGAAGGTAATGTGATCTATAAGTGGTATGTTCCACCACCATGCGAGCATGCGACGCGTCGTCCATTATCGCGATCGAACCCGATTGCATTCTTAATCACGGGCTACAACATGCTGAGATCGAAAAAGTCTACCAATACCGCCCTCCGCAAGGTCAGGGTGCGCAGCATTCCTCCATGGCTGTCTGGGGAGAGGAAGAGAAGAGAAAAGAGGGCCAGTGAGCTGGCAGCCTTTATAACCTGGGAGACGCGTGACGTCACACTTAATCACATGCGCGCGGCGATCGGCCCGGGCTGGCAATCAAGCAGGGCACAACAGTGAGCACCGCTTGCGGGTTGAATCCTTCGTCAACATCGCTGCAATCTCACAGATCGGGAACAGACAGGCTTCGAAAACGAACTTTCGTAACTGTCGGCGGTTAGAACTGGTCAGAAGATATCATTCCGCATCTTTCCCTGGTCCAAAACCACTGAATGGGATGCCCTCAATCTGATGAGCGGGCCGCATTTATCAAATATTCCTGGGAATTTCCTGGGATTTCCTTCTGCAATTCCGGCGAGAGAGAGATGGCATCAACCCCGCCAGTTTCCATGTCCGCCTAGCGGCGAGCGCACGCGGCGCACTGCGCTACTTTTTTGGTATGTTATTCCGACACACTAGAATAGCTAGCTATCTGCTTTGTCTTTGCCTGACAGACACTAAGACAGGTCGGTATGTACGCGCGCTGATTCTAACATAATAGTTCCTGGTTAATGATGCATACTGATACTGCGCGCTACCTCTCGCTGTATTTATTCACCGAACGAATACTGTGTCGGCGGCCCGAGTTTCCCTCCAAACCCCACCCGGGCACCGGGCGCCGTGCTTGAAACAAAATCTCGTGTTTCGCATAATATTAACCGGAAAGGTACATCATCTACATGATAACAGTTACAAGCTGCTCGCATCAGGCCGCCTCGGCAGAATTCCGACAGAGATCTCTGAAAGTGCAAGAAAAGATCCGGACAAAGATGCTTCATGATAAGTCGATCAATGTCACGATGTTAACACAGGAACGGGAACCATGGTAAGGTAAAAATTGCATTGAATTTGATCATACAAGTACAGAGTCTCCAAAGAATAAATATATAGATTGTTAGACACAGAGTGGGTATAGCCTAATACTTGGTCTAAATTTGGTGATACAGAACCCAGGCGACGGAGGGAGGTTTCGCGGTTTCGCAAGGCTGCAAAAAAAGGTACGCTACTTTTAATATGTACGGTATGAAGTAAAGGAGGTCGGGTGGGTCGCATCGGGGGGTGGCGGTTGGCGGTGGTAATACACATGAAAAGAGCAAAGCGACAGCAAGAGACAGGGAAAATTGGGTGCGTGCAAACTCCGGTTGGAGCGACAGCTTGACTGGGTGCAGGACGTCAGCAGAACTCGACCTCCCATTCGCCTCCTTCGCCCCCGGAAGCCGGCATGCTCTTCAAAGCGATCCGTACTCGCCGCCTCCCACCGGTAGTGCTATCTGCGACGGAGTATTCGGAGGCAACGCCAAAGTCCGACTCGCTGTAGTCCGCAGACGATATGTCGTCTTGGCTGTACATGAATGGCGACGACGAGGAGGAATACGAGGAACCGTAACCACCAACGCCCAGGAACGGATCACTGCCAGACGAGGACGGGTAGCCTACTCCGCCGTAAGGCTCCGATGTTAGCGAGGCGCTCGCGCTAGGCTCTGGTTGGGACCCGAACCACATCCTGAACGGGCTCTCCTGTTTTGTGGCGTAGTTATTTTCCCCTGGTGAGGGAGCTCTCGATGATGCCGATGACGACGGATGATGTATCCGCACACGGAGTTTTCCATCATCCAATGGGGATGTATCGAAGGATATGTCAAGCCCGCCGAGCCCAGCAAGGGCGCCCGAATCTGCGTCAGCGAATTCAAGTTTGCGGGTGGTAGTTGTTGCCGAGGCATCTGTGACTCTGCGCTTGTCATCGGCGTCGAGGTCCATCACGGAGTTGCCTGTTCTCGACCAGTCGTATTCGTTGGGAAGAAAAGAGTTGAAATCAAATGCCGAGGAAGACGCCGGGAGGGAGGAGTGGGGAAGGGAAAATGATGTTGGGAGCGACGAGTTGGGAGGCACGGAAAGCAAGGATGGCAGGGCGCACAGAAGAACCTGCTTGTACGGCATTCAATGATCGTCCAAAGAAATTTATTTTATAAAAAAAATTGCATACCATAAGTCCAAGACTTGCAGCCGATTTATGGGGCGACTGCAGGCGAGGGGTAGGCGAGAGGGGGAAGGAAGGTTCCGAGGGCTCGATCTTGACTGGTGGGACGTCACGCGAAGCGCTCTTAGCAGTAAGCTCGGCGTTTAGCTCGCGTTCCCGTTCTTCGGCAGCCCGCAGCTGGGCGCGAAGCTGCTCGATCTCGGACACCAGAGCGTCGTCGGAGTCAGTCTTTTTACGGGGTGCGGGAGCGCTAGGAGTTCCGCCCTTGGCGATTGCCAATAGCCTAGCGTTTTCCTGCTCCAGCTCTGCAACACGGCTGAGGAACGGGTAAATTAAAATGAAGCATGGATAGCAGAAGACGTTGACGTACATTTCCATGAGCTCGAACTCCTCGCGCTTACGCTGTCGACTAAGGAAGGCCGCGGCACGATTTTTTACGAGGCGGGCCTCGCGTTTGCTGAGGCCGGAGACGTCGGGGGGGACGAAATCCTTGCTGCTAATGCGCTCGCCTGCGGCGCGTTTTTTTGGTTGGCTGATGTCTGGACTGGCGGAGCGCTTGCACACGACGGGGCTGATGGAGATGGACAGCCGCGGGTGATGGACAGGCGAGTCCGGCGACTCTGACGGGGACGGGGAGACTTGGGGAAAGTCGAAGAGCTGGTGGGTAGGAACACAGTGAAGACTGTCGTTCACGGGGAGCTTGAGCATCCTAGAAGTGGGGATGGGGGAGTCGCCGTCGAGGGAGGAGGAGGAGGAGGAGTCGCAGTAGGGATACTGGTTGTACTGGGAGAAGGAGTCCTGGGTTGGAGAGTACTGGTGGTAGTCGACGGGAGAGAGGAGGGGGGCGTCGCTGGCGATTAGGTGGGCCATGGAAAGGGAGGACATTGAACCGTTCGGAGGATTGATGTCAAATTTTATGTGTAACGGCTTTAGCTGCCTATATCCAGCCACTATCCCCATAAGGTACTGCTACCGCCACCCAGAATAGCCCATCACAATCATTCTCCTTCCAGTCCGTTGCTACATCTCACACGGCCACTCCCGGTAATCCAGGTCTCCACTTCACTCTCAACACACTTGCTCCTTTTTTTTATTCATTATTTTTCTCGTTAACTTGTCAACCAACTCGCGCAATTCAGTCCACTAAGCAATCCACTAGCAATTCTCCCCGAGTACCCCCCGAGGCCCGATAATTGGTTCTGCGGCCTTTGCCTTTTCCGGGACTTTATCGACACGATCCGTCGCCTCTAAAAGTTTGAAAGTTTTCCCCGTCTCTCAACACACGGATCTCCTGGCCTTTCTTCGGCGTTTGTCCAAAGTTAATAAAATAAAGGTGGCACGAGGATTCCCCCCCCGGCCCGACTCAGCAAGCCTCTTTTGCCTTTACCACCCCCTGCGTCCCCAAGAATTCTCATTTCGGGTTGTACCACTTCTACCTCCGCTCGATCCTCAATGGCGATCGGCCCGGAATTATTTAATTGTCGCTGTCAGCCGCTTTTGCTTCCGTTGGATTTGGATTTGTTTCACTCTGCCTCAGAGTCCGTCGCAACCATACACTGGCCGCGCAAAATAATCATACCGTGCTCCCCAGTCTGCAGCCACATATCAGTTAATAAGCTGGTTACTCTGCTCCGAACTTACTCTCCCCGCCCGAAGTACGGATATCGCGGATACTGACACTGCTAGTTACCCTTAACTATCCGCTTCTTGTCTCTGGCCTATTGCGCGCTCGTGATGCTCTCCCATTAGTTGCCATACGATTATGTCCCCTCATTTGTGCTGCTCCCTGGCCTATGTACGAATGATAGCTATCGCCGGTCCCTCATCACGCCCTCCATCAAGGGCGTTACTTGTCACCCCTGGAGCCCTTGCCCTCGCCGGTCTTGTATCCAGTCGTAAGTCTCGAATGTAGCCTCGGTCGCCTCACGTCTCGGTTCGGAGTCCGCTCCACTCTGGTTCCATGGATCAAACAGGCGTTTGATCCTGCCAGTCTCCAGTCAAGTTACCGGGTTGAACGCCGTTCTGTTCAATTAAAGTCGAATTCAACAACGAGTCAGCGTCATCTCAACAATCATCTTTTCGCCAAGTTTACTACTCACTCTGAGCCATCACCAAGGTGAATGCCGCCGGTGCAATTTCTCGCTATCTAAGCCGTGATCTTGAAGGTGCAATTCAGTAATTATCGAATCCGCAAAGAGCAGCGCGCATCTCAATACAAATCTGCGAGAGCTGCGCAAATGATCGTAGCCTCTGCGCATTTTTGTTCCTGATTTGTTCCTGCTACGAAATAACGAAATCCCCACCCTCGACTTTTATAATTTATGATTTTACTCAGGCTCTGCCTTGACATCGAAAGCGGTGAACACGGGTAGCAGTTCCATTTATTCGCCGTATCTTGTAGTGGCGTAACGCCCATGACCATGACTCGATTATGCGCCCAATCTTTCGCGCCCGGTTGTATCCCACCGCCTCTATATTGATAATTGAATGATTGTCCTCCTCGAGGCTCGCATCATTGATAGGCCCATTCAATGATCTCGGGCGGCGTCGGCGCCGCTGTATATTTCAGCATCGCGCGAGGTGGCGCTGAGGACAGATATTTTCAAGTATGTAAGACTTGGGTAGACTAGTAACCCGAGCCTTGGCGTCCGCGTTGAGTGCTAAACTGAATCGTATTCGGCTGAGGGCTCCGCTGAGGCTAAACACTAGGTCCCCGACCGTCGCCGACGGGGTCGTATGGGCACCGTGACACGTGCTCCCCGCTTCCGTGATCAAGGAGAGACGTCTCGGGACGCGAGCGGCTTTGACCGGGGATACACAGACAATTTGGTCAAACTCAGACACCGTCGCACAAAGCGCTTAAGTGGGTCTGTTTTACTGAGACGGATTGCCATGGACGGGATTACATCGTGGGCATCAGGAAACCGTAGATAGGACTCAGGAGCTGGGCTCGGTGCCTGGGCTCGGATTTAGAGCGACCCGGGAAAAGTTTAAATTCAGCGAGCCTGTAGCTAGTCCAATTCCAAAATGCCAAATGGGTGTACACCGACAATTCGTCGCGCAGCGAAGCGTTGTAGTGGTTCACCGGTACCGTTTACTAAGAGTCTAAGACCTACGCGAGGTTACTGAGATCAGTTATTATCTTGCCGCCAGGAGACGGGAAGATCCGCGTTTCGCTGGGCTTGGCCTGCCTTGGCTCGTACCAAGTATTTGGAGTGACGACTGTGAAGGGAAAAAAATGAAAATGAATTGTATTGTATTCTACGACCTGCGGATCTAGCTATACTTCAAGCCCAGATCCCTGGGTAAGCCTCAGATTGAACGAGATATCATATCGATGTATTGGGGAAGGTGAAAAGGATAAATAGCAGCTGCCTGCAGGCGGGTTAAAAGTCTATGTCAAGTTACCCCTACGTAGAATTATTCTTGGGCACGGAACTTGGAAGCGAAACCAGTTGACGGAAACTTTACGGTTCTTAAGTTCAGTGGTACATGATTGGATAGATACTTTCGACGGATATAGGCTGAGCTCTGCCCCGAGCTAGCCGGACAGTGGTCGTGACCGAGAGTCGGGACCATTCATCCAGCCATTCAGAGAGTATAGAAAAACCCAGGCTGACCCTCCAGCGGCCCGGCAAGCTTGCCCGCCCTCGCAAGCCTGTTCATGCGCGCAAAGTGCACGCTAGTCACCCCCACTAGGAAGAGCAGGAGGAACTGAGCGCCGAGGGTGACCCATAGACCTGGTGTTTATAAATAAAAAACGCAGCACGCGACACGGATTTAACGGCTTCACAGACCTGGGAGATATCTCGGGAAATCCTGCTCTCTGTAGACGGTCGATGCGATGATCCCGCCTACACCGCCGAATGCGACTGTGAGCGCGGAAGAGATGGATCTGCGAAGGGATATAGTTAGGCTTGATGGATGGATGGATAATCCTACTGGCCTTTTGGAAGATCCGACAACATTGTTCGCACTCTGAACGCAGTTGAGTTTATTTCCTCGGTATCACATATATATTTTGGACTCACATAAGCTAAAATGCTCGGAATGCACCCAGAATTCCCCGCATTAATCAGGAATATCCCTGCCATATTCGATTGAATGATATCATAGACCATAGGGTACGACGGGCTCACCGAGATATCTCACCCTATTTTGGTGCGAAAAAGCAGTCAGGCATAGACCGGTGATACTGATAAGCCCCTGGATTACGATGAACCCTGCACGGTGTCTGTATTTGTCGGACAACCACGCAAAAAATACCGCGGATAGAAACTGATTGCGGAAGATTCAGTTCGTAATTTCATCTCAGCAAGACGTCAAAGGAAGCTCACTGCGGGCGCGTAAGGAGGGGCGCTCTGAAAATGGTTCGGCTGATTTTCCCTGGGATGAGAAGTTGCTTACTAGAAGAAGCGACGCGGTGGTGCTCCACCCTAGGCCCTTGAGAATAATCGATATGAAATATGCCAGGGCGTACCTTGGAACAATTTGTGAGCGTACACGAATCAAATAGGGGCAGTTGAGCCTACGCCGGCAAAGTACAGCACATGAACATCAGCCCTGTAATAGCAGTCGTTTCAGCCGTTGTTGGGCGGGAAAATTCGCAGGACTGCTTGCCATATGCCCACAGTGTCCAGTCCCTGGGAATGTGTTATAGATATGGCACAGCCCGTCAAAAAAAATTAAAATACCCACCCTAAATGATGTAGAACTTTGCGAATCGTTAATTGTTCTGGAACGGAGTCTCCCCGGTCTTCTTCGACGCGCTGCAAGACGAGCGCAGTCTGATCTGGGGTAAGGAAAGTATTCGATTCGGGAAAATCAGGCAACAGAAAGAAGGCGGTGACGCCTAGGAACAGAGTTACTGCCCCTTCGATGATCTACAGTGCCTTGAATCAGTTACGATGACGGTACCCAAGGGAATATAGTGTTACAAAAATCCAAGACCAGCCAGCGATGTTCTACAAAAAGCTTCAATTAAATAAAAAAGACACAGAGACTGCGCACCCTTTTCCCGTCAAGCAAGCTGAAAATATAGGCAAGTATAGGGCTAAATCCACTAATGGTCAATGCCATCAAGTAGAAGAAAGCCAACCTAATTTGGTTGAAAACGGTTGTTTGGGTAACAAACAAACAAAAAACGAACCGCTTTTGAACCTCATAGCGGGTGTACCAGCTGGATATAATATAGAAAATGGCGGGAAAGAATGACGCCTGTTACGCACGAACGATGTGTGTGTTCAACAATTAAATCCAGCGGTTCAACATCGACTCACCTCGAACAACCCTAAAAGGACGCGGCAAAGAGTAAGATAGCCCCAGGTCGGCACAAATCCCATTCCTAGTTGCACCGCGCCTGGATATACATTTTCAGTAATCACTCGACGCCAAGGGATCAGGACGGTGAAAACGAACCCCAGCCAATCGCACAGAACGTCAGGTAGTTCCGAGCTCCGAATTTACGTACGACAAGATTGCCGGGAATTTGACTGGAGAATGAATCAGCATATTAAACGAAATAAGGGAAAGACCTAGATCTTTACGAACAGCAGAATATAAGGAATAAAGTACATCACTGTCGCAATACTGAAACGGGCCCCAATTTCGAGGTGCTGCTGGGTTGTTAGCTGACATCGACGGGAGAAAATCAAATTCAATACCAGGGCAGGTCCCATTCCTGCAGTTCGAGCAGCCCCAAGATTGATACGATCTATTAAAGCGAAGGAATAGAGCAACGCAACAATCGGAATGATGTGCAGGTCAACAGAACGCCTTGGAGCAACTCAATGTCGGTCAAAGCGGGCGACGATAGGCATACATTGTTCGACGTTCGTAGCTGGACTTTTCCCCGACAGTCTGGACCTGAGGCAAAGACACAGAAGAGTCTTCTTTCTTCTCCACAAAGTCATGTTCGAACGAAGAAGTCATCATGGGGGACAACTTGAAGAAAAGGTGGGGTGGGTCCTTGTGGAATACACAAACCGTGTCGATTTTTATATCGGATCCACCGTGCCGATACGAACAGATGCTATACTCATAGCGCCGGGTTGTCCTCCATAAAAATATTGATACCTGCCTCATCTGGTTAGCGCGCCGCCATACGGAATTGTAGTTGCCTAAATCATGCCGAAGGGTAAGCATAAACGCCGACTGGAAGACAGGGCAGAGTATTCAATCCACGATTGTCGCTCAGAATGTAAATGGTTCGTTCTAAATGTCCCATCACGGTCATTCAAGCCGATTCCGCCATCGGTGCTTTTCCCTTAGTATCCGATGTAGCCGTAGACAATGCGGTTGAAAATGGGAAAGGCAGAAACCTAGTTAGTTGCAAAATGGGAAAGACAGAAACCTAGTTAGTCGCAAAATATCCTTTGGCAACCTTGCTCAAGATTGCCATGAGTGAAACCTAGAGTAAGGATCGCCGGCAATGAAGACAATAGTCGGTCGGGTAATTGAACATTGCCGGCATTGACGGTGATCAGCCTTGGTTGAGCTAAAGGTTGGGTAAGGGTCCGCCACTAACATGTCTCCGCCGGTTAGCCAAGCTGTCAATCAAAATATAGGCGAACGGTGAATACAAGAACTTCAACCAAGGTGGTTGAGCGAAGTTAGAGAGTGTACAAGAACCCGGGATGCCCTTCAAGCTGCGCAGATTCCCGAATAGCCCATGCGTTTTGCCGCCGGAAGTAGATAGTCGTCGCACCCAAGACAGTGAGTAGGAGGAATTGCGAAATGATAGTTACGACAATGCCGGGAAGGTAGCGGGGTGCCGATACCTGTGTGAATATATTCGAAGCGAGCAGGCCACCGACGCCACCAGCGGAAATGACTACACTGGAGACGATGGCGCGCTTCGAATGGGAAACGATGTTGTTAGAAGACTGAAAGCGGGGTAGTTGGCAGTAAGCTCCGGACGAAGGCGCGGTTATCGCATGACGCACATAGGCGAGAATCCCGATGACGGATCCTGAAGAGCCGGCATTGCTCAGGAACAACCCTGGATGAGACGTATAACCGTCGGAAAGAGAATACAAAATGAAATGGGCTCCATACCACCATACCGCCACAACCCTGACGGAGCGAAACCGGTCAAACTCCAGCCCACAATTGCAGCAGCACACTGCACCGCGATGAACAGCGCGCGCTGGCGATAATGATCGGATAAACGCGAAAATAATACCGTACTGATACCCTTCGTGGCAGTGTACTCGCTTATCAGGACGAATAGTAATCAAAACTTCACAACACCTACGGCAAAAATGAACGGCGGTGCGCTCTGTTGAAAATATATAATTTCGCTCATCGTAGAGCTGAATTCACATACCAAAATAAGCGAAGCTGCAACGCTCCAACCCAGACCCCTCAAGATGAGCGTCACAAAAAATCTAGCGAAAAATTGCGCAAGTTGAAACAAGGATAATCAAGCGAACTGAACATACCCGACGCCATAAGTTGAGATCGTAGCACATAAAAACATGAAAGCGTAGGCCCACACTCGCCAATCAAAGGTGTCGACAAACTTCGTCCACGTGAGCATGTCCGGAAGGGAATCCCCTCGATCATTTTGTACACGGTTCAAAACGATCACCGTCTCCTCATCGGAGAGGAACTCGTTGCGATCCGGAAATCCAGGAAGAAAGAACCAGCCAAGGATACCGAACGCGATAGTTACCGCGCCTTCGACGATCTGTGAGGAGGCGATACGAAAGTTGAACATGCCGGCAGACAAAATAAAGAAAGTCGTACGAATATCCAAGCCCAGCCAGCCAGACCGAGTTGACCGGACAGGAGACTTAGAGCGTACGCGAAGAAAGCGCTAAATCCGCCCAGAATAATTGCTACAACGTAGAATATGGCCAACCTGATTTACCCCGAATAAATTGGGCTCTCATCAAGCGTCACGAGACTCACCGTGTTTGAACTTCATGTCGTGTATACCTGGAGAAAAAAATTAAAAATAAACATCGCTGACTCGAGTCTGCCGTCACCAAGTGCTTATTATGTACACCAAAGAAGGAAAAAACCCAGCCTAAAGACGAATCGTCGTATAAATCATTCGCGAATGCCGGGAAACTAACTTCCAATGTGCCCAGAAGAGCCCGTAGGACGGCGAGGAGCTGCCAATTTGGAACGAAGCCCATAGCGAGCTGATTTGCTCAAATTTTTTGCCTCAGATGCGGGATAAAAACGACTGACCTGTGCGGCGCCCCATGAAATTACACAAAAGCTGAGTAATTTGCGTGGCCCCACTTTGCGCAGCAGAAGATTGCTGGGGAGCTGGCTGTCATGAGGTCATCAGCACCGTCCGACCCACCGTCCTCAGGCTCTTACAATAGGGTGTATGGCACGAAATAGATGCCGACGACGATGCTGAAGCGACTCCCGATGCTCAAACCCTATCAGTCTCTTCAGACTAAGGGCGATAAAACGGTTCGAGATTAACAAACAAGATCTTCGTCCAGGCCGACGACGCGAGCGATCGAGATGTTCGTGCGGTCGATGAGAGCAAGGGCGTAAAGCACTCCGAGGATAGGAAGAAGTCGCCAATCTACTCGTCGTCTGTAGATGCCTCTGCTGTTAAATCTGAAATTGTGCCTGAACTGAAACCTACATGATTCTTTTCTCCAGGCCAGTTCTTCGGAGCCGCGTATCTGTCAACAGCGATGCTTCAGCGTCGCTCACATCGGTCGGCGATGTTGCTATCCCGGAATCCATGGCCAGGACGATGTTAGGCGGGTCTGATTGAGTTGAGGAGCCAGATCTCCACATTTAAGTAGCACGTAGAAGCATATTAGTCGTTAAGTGCTGTCGAAGACGGAAAACGGCGGCGTTGGAAGCAAAAGGATATATAGAGTTCGTGCCGGAGGGTATATACGCCGAACAGTCCGCTGTTATGACCACTTTGCTGGGGACGTTGCCGAAACTGCCCTGAGGAAGGCCCAGAAGACTAGGCACGAAGTGGCAAACAGAAATCCGACGTCGAGTTGACTTGCGGATGAACGATTACTAGTCTTTTTTAGCAAGCCTTAGTCCATAAGCGCCGCGGAATTGTAGTCCTTGACGTTCATCTAAAAAGTTAGCATTGAACCTAACAGCGTACTGCTGTTTATGTAACGCCTCGACCGACAACGCCGGCGATTTCTTCGTCAGTGCTCGAGAATAAAATAATCATAACTAGATCTCCTACCCACTCGTACACCAGTAATTACTGCCCATATCTAGCGTCAGACTAATGGTACACTCGATGGTTCATTGATACACTTGGTATTTGCTGTAAGAGCGCTCGCGTCAAAGGGATGGGTATGAAAGGTAACGGCATACCCTCTGAACTATCGTTAGGAACGTAAGGAGGATGCAGGGGAGTCCTTCTGGGAACCGCCCGCAACTGGTTCCTTTTCCTTTTCCTTCTCGGGGATGTTCGGAGATGCGCCATCTTCTAAGTACAGGCCATTTTGTTCGATGTAATCGACCACATTTGCCGGGAGGAGGTAGCGGACGGATAGACCTCGTCTTATGAACAAGCGCACCTGAATTATTGCGTTGAAAAAGAAAAGGAGGAAAAAGAAGAGAAAAGCATACCTTGGTGCTCGAAACATCATTCTGGATAAGCTGGGAGATAAGATGGATATTGTTCCGCCAACGTGCAAGGCTATCGGTGGCTTGATCCATCCCAGAACCGGCCCGCTCGACGATAAAGGTTCCATAGCGGCCTAGGATATGGTCGAGCTGAGGGAGTTAATTAGTCAAAATGTGGTAGATATAAAAGGCAGCACACATCGGAATAACTCCACACGCCGGGCTCGCTCATGGTACTGATCATGTCTGAACCGGCGAGAAGCATTATACGAATATTGCGTTGCTCGCCGTCTGCAGTTCGGGCACCCCCCAAGACGGTGTTGATGTGATAGTCAAAATGATCCAGCACGACAGCCGTTCGTTGGTAATCCTGGAAGGCCTCCCAAGGGTCTACCATGAGCCAGGATGAGGTGTCCTCCGCGCCGAGGGTACACATGTTCACTCTACGAGCACATCAGCGTCAAGTCGCCGATAGAACGCTAGAACGCCGCGGGGTGACAGAATCTAACCGATCGCACTCCGGATCAAGCTCCGGAACGTCGATACGATTCTCGTCGCAATCCTCCCTCTGCGAACAGACTGGCGGGGTGGAGCGCAGTACAACGAAGATGATGCTCACCGATGTGGGGCGCTGAGAAGACCCGGTTTCTTGTACTTATCACTGACGGGACTAAGGTAACCACCGACGATCTCAAAGTCTGTGTTCTGTCGGACGTAGTCCTTGGCCATCTCGAACATGCGAAGGTGAAGGTATGTGACCGGGCTGAATGAGCCGCAGGCCACCAGCACGACTGGAGTCTTCTCGGGATCGCGAAGAGTGGTGGAAAGCCTGTGGTGAGGAAACTCGTAGTTCGGCGGGTTGGTGAAGTCCTTCGCCGAACACGCCACAGCGGCCATGGTGGGTGGTATAGAGAGAGAGAAGGAGAAGAGCGAGCGATGATTAGATGGGAGCGAGCAAAAAGGTATAGGAGATGAAAGTTTCCCACGGCTCTCGGCGTGATCTGGCCTTTCGTCTGACTCACCACACCGGGACGCCATACGGAGACTCGTCAGTTGTGAGAGACTCACCATAAGTAACTTTTGCGGGTCACCAGGCTCTACCCAGGTCTATCATCAACTAAGCCTCAACTGCTGCACGGCTATGTCTTTCTCAGCTACACTCTGGTCCACTCTATGGTCCGTTTCTTGTGTTTCACAGCCAGTATGTTTGAAATCACACTGCATTCCTTGAGGTTTAGCCTCTTGTTCGCGGTCTTGGCACCGCGGAAATGAAGAAGAAGAAGGCGTTCGAATTGCCACACGAAGTGAAAATTTGTCCGCCACGGGCATAGACGGTCATCGGTCCGAGTCCCTCACGGCGTACAATTCACCCCTGTGCAGCATTAGATGCTCTCTTTTATACTTGGAGAGGTCTGCAGTGGTGAATCTCGGGCTGACGAACGTTTGCCGGTGGTACGGCGGAAGACAAGAGAACTCGTGAGGTGTGCGCAATAAAGCAACGGCTGGTATTGGCTTCGGATGGATTTCATCCAGACCAAAATAGTTGACTTTCAGGGTACGGCAGAATATTGGATAAAATCGAAATGAGCCATTTACCAGACGGAGTAGTGCTTCTGGTTATCTAGTCCAATTTTCTTCTCCGGCGCATTTTCGGCGTATCCCGACCTGCCTAATTAGGACACAGGCGTTGTTGCTCGTTGTTGTCTTTTGCCATCTAGTATCCCCTTTAAATATGACAAGCATCTCCCTCTTCCTTCGTCATTCCACTGTAATGCCGAACGCTATCTCGCATTTTCGTCAGATGAAAAAAAGCGTTCCATCGAAATCTTCTGAGCCGCCAACCAAGCGAAGAAAAATGTCAAACGACAACTCCAGCTCAGAACACCTTTCGCCCAGCCCAAGTCCAGTCCCAACCTCCGGCGTGGTCAAGCTCTACATTGTTCAAGCCAAACTCAATGCACAAGACATCTCACAGCTATTTTCTCTAGCTGAAACACATAACCTGAGGGTCTCAAAGTCGCGCAACGCTGCGATTCCAGAAACCAAGCTAGAACTCTGCGCCACGGCAGAGGAAGCCGACATAATTATAAGCAATGTCCACATGAGAAAGCGGCTGGAGCGGCACATTGACTGGGATCTTGCTGTATGCCACCATTGTGCCTGTACGGTGCTAATCGGATGACATTTTGTTGTATTTACAGGAAGAAAAGGCGATTGTTACGCCAGAATGGCTTCGTGATTCCGTTCAGCAGCAAACCATCCTACCTTGCGGTGATTATGCTGCGCTGCGTGAATTGAAGCAGGCCACTGTCAAAAACTGCCCAGACTCCGACGATGATTCCGACCAAGGCTCCAATGGCACCTTTTTGGCGAGGACAGAATCTGAGCAGCTGGCTGAACCAACAAAGGCGCATTACACCAGTAGCTACGCTTGTTTGCGGCCGTGTCCCATGGTATGCCCGAATCAAGGGCTGGTGCAACAATTTGGGATTATCCGCCGTTCACGAGAGCTGGAGGGCAAAGACATAAGCGCCCTCAGTTACGAGCGAACAATATCTGTACGCCTGGTTGAATTAATTCACATTAACGCAGGCTGACAGCCTACAGCTACTAAAAGGTTCGTTCATAGATGGTCTTGCGTCCCATTATTTAATTCTATGTGGCCAGCCTATCCCTACGCTCTGATCCCCTCGAAATTGCCGGAGGTGTCAAAGCTGCCCGGCATCGGTGAAAAGATGCTCTCAAAGGTACCTTCCTTCCCCAAATACTAATACGTATTAACCGTCCACATAGATTACAGAGTACGTGATTGACGGAAAAATCCGGGAAAGCCGTCCGTATTCCTGGAAATTCATCATCCTCTTTCATTTAAGTGTCCATTCATAGAAACGATTGCAGCCTCCGCTCGCTTCAAGTCTCTTTCCGAATTCACCACGGTCTACGGCATCGGCGCGGCCACTGCTCGAAAACTCTTCGATACCTTCGGCTGCGAACCATCGAGGACTTGGAAAATTACTACGCGAGTCACCCACAGCCTACCGTCTACAATCACGAAGAAAGAGAAAAGAGCTCAAGACTCCCGCGCCAGTCCTGTCGATCAAGGCGGCGCTGGCGCTGAGGACCGACCTCGATGAGAAGATCCCGCGCGCCGAGGTCGATCTGATGCACAATATCGTTATGGCAGAGCTAGAGAAGCTGCGGCCCGG
Source organism: Mycena leptocephala (assembly GCA_029378395.1). Taxonomy (NCBI): domain Eukaryota; kingdom Fungi; phylum Basidiomycota; class Agaricomycetes; order Agaricales; family Mycenaceae; genus Mycena; species Mycena leptocephala. The sequence continues at coordinate 46,215 of JARJLF010001703.1, read as the reverse complement.
GTGTTTGAGCACCATCGTCGGCGGGTAAGCTATGGTTCAGCTCTATTCCTCATTTTTTATTTGTCCGTGAATAGATATCGGAGGGGGAAGGAGGAGAGCAACGACGTTGACATCGTCATAACGCATCCGACACTTGTGAGTGGGTCAGACCAGGTCAAGGGCCTTGGCGAGGTGCTCGTGAACCGGCTGTATGAACTAGGTGAATCTATGGCTTTTTTTCGTATACCCTGCTTAAAGTTGCGCAGGTCTCATCACCCATGTGATGCGTACGTCTGCATATATACGCTCGTCCCCACCACTGCTCACGCGCTGTTCCACAGACCTCTCGGCTTCCGACCTCCAAACGCTCTACGGACACGAACTGGGACACGCTCGAAAAGGCTCTCACAGTCTTTATCCTCCCGCCCGACACCCCGGCGTCCCGTCACGGCGCATCCATCGACGTCTCGACCTGATATTCGCTGCACCGGAGGCGTATGGACCGCCATAACCGGGTGGTGCGTGTCCACCTGGACCAGTACTTGGATCAAACTCATTTTTTTCCACCGCAGGACCGGCTCCAAGATGTTCGAGCGCGACCTCCGCCTGTGGGCCAAAGTCGAGTGGTGCATCCAGCTTCCCTTCAAAAATGATATCCAATGCTGAATCCTTAATTCCACAGCGGCATGAAATTCGATAGCTCCGGAATGTAAGCTCAAGATCTCTCTCCGCATATATCACTGACTGGATATTTTCGCTCACAGCACTCGGCGCAGGGACAGTAAGCAATACTTTCCGCGCAGCGAGCAGGAAGTTTTCGAGATTTTGGGCCTGGAGTGGATTGAGCCCACCCTGCGCAACGCCGACGTCTGACCTCGGGCCGTGTGTTGTCCTCCTTGCTATCTTACACAAATGTACGTATGTATTTAGTTCGCGAATGCCTGGATGCCGGTCATGGCGCGCCCCAAAATGAGTGCGTGGATATCCTTGAAGAATGATTAGCAGAAACACAGGACACGGCAGCGAAGAGCGTACGTTGGTCCCTGATTTTTCGTGAGCAAGTGAAGGATGGGCGTAGTAATTAATACACACCTTCATACGTGTTGGTCACTTGCAGGTTGGCCGCATGTCGTCCGACGTGGTACCTATATCCCATTAACCCTAATCTCTCAGCTGAGAAGAAAGACCCGACGCACTCATCTGCGCAGGCATTCCCGCCAAAGATATCGAGCACCGCGCGGGCGTGTTGAAGCGCCTTCCCGCAATTGTTCCTTTTCACCATGCTCACCATGTTCGGCGAGAGCTTGTTTGCGTCCTTGAGGCGGCCCACCTGTAAGCTCGCGAGCAGCCCGAGTGCGGCCTCCGTCTGCGCGTCTGCGAGCTTCTTCTGTATGAGCTGGAACGACGCGATCGGGCGCTTGAACTGGTGTCGCTCGAGTGCGTACGCAAGCGCGCGGTCGATGCAGTCCTCGAGCGCGCCCATGACGCCCCACGAGATGCCATAGCGGGCAGAGTTCAGGCAGGAGAAGGGGGAGCCAAGCCCCTGGGATTTGGGGAGTAGCGCGTCGTGCGAGACGCGGACGGAATCCATGAATACGGAGCCCGTTAGTGACACACGAAGAGCGATCTTGTTCTTGATCGGCGGCGCCGTCAAGCCTTTGGCGCCCTGCGAGTGTTTATGAATGCACAGAAGGGGAGGGTCATGAACATACCTTTTCTAATAGAAATCCGCGGATTTTGCCGTCCCACTTGCAGTTGGCCCATATTACGAACACATCCCTTGGGTAGATATTTGTATACAGCCAATTGAAATATCGAAGGGACTCACGCAACAGGAGCATTTGATATCCATGTTTTACTGCCGTTGACGATGAACCCGCCGTCGGTCTCCTCTGCGGTCGTCTCCATACCCGCCGGATCGGACCCATGGTTCGGTTCAGTCAACCCCTGACGGGCATGAATACACGGCGGCAAGAAGAGAGAAAGACGCGCACAAATGCACCGATGAGCTCGCCCGTGGCGAGGCGGGGGAGGAACTTCTCCTTCTGTGCATCCGTGCCGAACTCATGGATGGGATGCATGACAAGCGAAGACTGCACGGACGCGGTGGAGCGGTAGCCGGAGTCAACCCTGCATGCAAGATATCAGAGGTGCACTTAAAAGAAAAGAGCGGAGGACGACCTCTCGATTTCGCGCTGGATGAGTCCATACGCGACGTTGCTCACGCCAGCGCACCCATACCCCGAGATGGTGGGTCCAAGTAGGCCGAGCTTGCCCATCTCAGGGAGGGTGGCGTGATTGAATTCTGAGCAGTGAAAATGAACGCGGGCAACTAGAAGAAAAATCCAATACTATACCTTCAGTTCGCCATCCTTCCAAGACGCGCGGAAGCAACTTCTCCTGTTAGAAGCTTTATTGGATTGTCTGGACACCGAATAATGAGCTTGCCTGGCAGTATTCGTGCGCTGTATCGCTAGGATGTGGTTGAACGTGAATTATACAAATGACACGAAATATCTGCTCACCGGATGGCAATCTCTTCCTCGGTCAATAACGACTCGAGGTTCAGTGGGTCCTGGTTCAAAAGATTAAATGGGCATGCGAATTACTTATACCGGGATGCAAGAGACCTGATGGTTCCAATGCGAGTCTGGGCAGTTTCGTGTCAAAATCTTGCAATGCAGGATAGGCAGACAACTAACATCGAACTGAGCTCAACGAAGCACGGCCGCCTCGTCTCAGCGCGAGGCGCGCGGAACTCAAGAGCGTTGAAGCCATATGATGAACGCTAGGGGCAAGTTTGACCGCTCCGGTAACTGGTTCATTGCCGACGCTTGGACCACCCGCTTTTGGACTATGATGACATCAAAATCAAGGTTACCTAGTTGGGACAGGGGCCGCACTTGTCAACGCGGGCAAGTTGTGCAGGCGGAAGCTTTGTGACAAGACGCAACAATGGAGCCCATGGCCAATGGCCAGACAGTACTTGGAAAATTTTAATGCTTTCAATCAACTTTTAATACTAATACTTATATTTATCGCAATCATGTCGGCCGACCCAGCGGGAGAGCAGGAATCATTAAAAAAATTAGAACGTATTTTATCAGTTCCACCTTCATCCCTCCATGGGCTTCCCCGCAAGCTCCCGCTCAAGTTCCTCGCTCGGGTCGTACATGGCGGGACTCGCTGTTCGAGGGACGTTCTGCGCCGAGACCCTGTATGCTGTGTCACGGAAAGGGTCGTCCTCCTGCATGGGCGAGTTGAGGATTTCTTCTCGCGAAGGGATAGGGAGACTTCGTGGACGGCGTCAATTAAGCAAGGTGGAGTGCAAACGGGAACACATACCTGTCTTGACGACGAATCTGGCCGGCGGCTCTTGCTTGCGCACGGATCTCATTGCGGAAGGAGTTCACCTCCTCCAGAATCAGTTTCTTCATGCCTTCAACGCTATCTTCCTCCTCGAAGCCAAAGTCAAATTTCTATCGAGGAATGTTATCCTGTGCTCCTTCCACGACGATATGCTTACGGATTCACAAGCAGGCTCGTCTGCGGGGTCATGCCACACTTGAAGGTAGGGATGAGCCAACGCCTGTTCGCAGCTGATGCGTTTGGCAGGGTCAAAACACAACAATTGAGAGAGGAGATCGATTGCATCGGAGTTGGCCTGCGGGAAAAGAGTAGCAAATGGAACCCGCGGCTTGATCGGCAAGGAACGAATGTAGTCCTGGGCCTAGGAGATACCCAATAAAAATTCATTAGCAACGCCCGCTGACAGCTGAGCGTTTAAACCTACACGGGGTGACCCCACACGGCGGAGAGTATCTTCCGACGGTGTGCCCAGATAATGGAGGATTTGACTAAGTTGATCCACATAGCTGTAATGATATTAGTCAATCACTCGGATGTAAACCTGACGATAATGCACATACTCCCGGCCTTTGAAAATGGGTTTGCCGCCTAAGAGCTCCGCGAGAATGCAGCCAACGGACCAAATGTCGATGGCGGTTGTCTGCGTTGTCATGTTAAAAAAGACCCGTCCACAAAGATGATGAAAGAAGCGCACATAATTTGCAAAACTCAGCATAATTTCCGGCGCTCTGTACCACCTGGTTGCCACGTATTCCGTCATGAAACCTTGGTTCCCGGCAGCCCTGGAGGTTCCACCTCCCGGAGTGTACCCCCTCGCGAGCCCAAAATCACAAATCTTGAGGTCGCAGTCAGCATTGACGAGAAGATTTCCTGGCTTGAGGTCCCGATGAAGGACATTGGCGGAATGTATATATTTCAGGCCGCAAAGGGTCTGGTGAATGAAAGTTTGGAAGTGCGCGTCGGTGAGAGGCTGTCCAGATCGAATCTAGAAGCAGGAAAATGAGTCGAAGCTGTGTGCGTTTAAAATGATCAGCTACAATGGCATGTAAATCGGCCTCCATGAGCTCCGACTACATCGATGACAATCAGACGCTGCCTTTGGACGGAAGTGTGCCACGCACGTAGAGGTAGACCTCGTCGAAATTGCCATCGGGCTGCACAACTACGTCCATGTCATATAAAGATAGTATCTGAACAGCGAATCAACATGGATGCATATTGACAGGAGAGAACGCCAGACATTTTTGTGGCCACGGAAATGGTGCAGGAGCCTTGTCGGTGTATTCAATATCGGTTACTGAACAGGTCGAAACAGCACTTACAGGATCTCTCTCAGACATCTTTTGGTAAGGATACGCTTTAAGGAGTCCCCTCAAGCAATGTACAAATGCGAGGTCGTTCAGGCGTACCTTGGTGTTTATATTCGTGATTTTCTTAATAGCGCAGCCCTCACCAGACTGGCGGTGTCTCGCGGCGACGACACACCCATACGCCCCCTGCCAAGTTCCTTGACAAATTGATACTCGGAATCAACCACGAAGTTGGAATTCAAGGCGGTGAAACTGTGCCTCTGCATGTTGGTGGATGGGAGAAAGAGGGTGAGACGAATATATCCATGTTACGGCAAACCGGCGTTTATAAAGGAAAAGCGCGCTGTGGAACTTTTGGTACTTCGTTTGACAGATCGTCGCCGCGGCAGTGGAAGATCTGTGTGTTGGAGAGAGTCCGAAAAACGGGGCTTACTGCTTCTTGGGATGCCCAAAAAAATCTTCGGCGATCAACCCGCACAAAAGTAATCCCAGAGAGTTGGTCTCGTGGCACGAAAAGACAAGACAGGTTCAACTGAAGTATTCTCTGCTGTTGGAAGACGCTGTCTTCGGGTGATGCCTGGCCGAGTCTTTGGGAACGCAATTTTATCAAGAGAGAAACAGAAAATGACACCTATCTGGATATTAGTTGAATGCCGCGACTAACAAACACGCTAGGGTTACATTCTCAGCTGCTGAAATGCGCCAGAACAGGTACTTATGAGGAGCGAAGGAGGAGGAGCAAAGGAGGACTGAGCGCCATCAATAATTGCCAACTTGGGAAACACTCGTTCATTTCCTTCAATGTTCGGCTCAATCGCAAGTCAGCACAGTCGTTCGCTCCAGTCACGCTTATCGTCCTGCGTCTTCTCCCTGAGACTCCACCTGCCTTCGCATTGTCCTGCCAGGCTTTGTCGTTTTGACTTGACTTGACTTGATTTCGAAAGTCGTATATGGCTACGATTAGTACAAATATAACTAATCGAAAGCGAAAGTAAACGCAACTTCGCCATGGATATCCCTCCCGACTCTACTGAAAACTATGTCTCGCACACCCTCAAGACGACGAAACCCCTTCCCCCGATTTCTTGGAACAACTTCTTCTCTGAGATAAACTGGCTCAATGTCGCTATTTTGATCCTCACACCTATAATGGGCGTTATTGGCGTATATTACACGAGGCTACGTTGGGAAACCGCGCTCTTCTCTTTCTTTTACTATTACTACACGGGTTTTGGTGAGTCCCGCCTTTTTTTTTCGAGGAATTGCTTCTTATTTCTTTTGTTTCTTCCAGGTATAACGGCGGGCTACCATCGCCTCTGGGCGCACCGCAGTTACAATGCGAGCAAGTTCTTGCAGTATTTTCTCGCTCTCTCGGGTGCTGGTGCCGTTCAGGGTTCTATCAAATGGTGGTCGCGCGGCCACCGAGCCCACCACCGCTATACTGACACCGAACTCGACCCATACAACGCGAACGAGGGTTTCTGGCACACTCACATGGGCTGGATGCTTTTCAAACCCCGTCGTAAGCCCGGTGTCGCCGACGTCAGCGACCTTGCCAACAACGAGGTGGTTCGCTGGCAGCACAAGTACTACATTCCCCTCCTCCTCCTCATGTGCTTCGTCGTCCCTACTATCATCCCGTGGCTCGGCTGGGGCGACGCCCGTGGGGGCTATGTCTACGCTGGCCTCGTACGTCTGTGTTTCGTCCACCATTCGACCTTCTGCGTCAACTCGCTCGCGCATTGGTTCGGCGAGTCTCCGTTCGATGACAAACACTCGCCCCGCGACCACGTCATCACTGCGCTTTGCACATTCGGCGAGGGCTACCACAACTTCCACCACCAGTTCCCCATGGACTACCGCAACGCGACCAAATGGTACCAGTATGACCCCACGAAATGGTTTATTAGGGTATGTCAAAAGCTCGGATTGGCGTCACATCTGAAGGTCCATCCATAACTTTTGTCATGTCAATTGCTTGAATCTCACTCTCCCACAGGTCTTCCCCGACAACGAAGTCCGCAAGGGCAGGCTGACGATGGAGCTCAAGCGACTGCGCGAGACGCAGGAGGCACTCTCGTGGCCATCGGACAGCAACGATCTCCCGGTAATCTCGTGGGAGTCGTACGTAGAGCAATCCGCCACCCGCCCTCACATCCTCATCTCTGGCTTCATCCACGACGTCGCGTCCTTCATCGACGAGCACCCCGGCGGCGCGCATTGGATCATCAAGTACATCGGTAAGGACGCCACCACCGCGTTCTTCGGCGGCGTGTACGACCACTCGAATGCGGCGCATAATGTTCGTCCTCGCTGTGATTATTTCACCCTTCTTCCATGCTTACCCTCGTATTATCCAGCTCTTGGCAATGAAGCGCGTCGGCGTCTTGCAGGGCGGAATTCCGCTCGCTATCGACGAAAAGGTCATCCCACCCTCGCAGCGGCTCAAGATGCCCGTACGCGGAGCTCGCCTCGCCGTACGCCAGTAGCATTGCGTACTCGGACAACAACGAAAAATCGAAGGATGGTGAGATGTTCGGTTGAGAATAAACGGTTTTGCGCGATGTTGTAGAATTAAAAGCTTTGCGATCCGTCTGTATAACTGTTTTTTTCCAGAGTAGATGCGTGGAGTAAAGCCACTTTCTGATACTGTGTTAAGCTGTAATGCAATGAATTATTTCTTGTGCTGTTTTTTTTGGGCCTCTCTGAACTAATTTTAAATCGCTGAAAGCACTGCAGCTGCCAGGGAATGGTTAGTTGTCTAAATCCTTGTTTTTTTTGGTCAGTAAATAACTTGTCACCAGTAACTCGACGATTCAACGCTTTGACCGTTGATCGGCTTGATCCGAGGGTTGATCTGAATTCGCTCTTTGGCATGTTCCCGCATATTCAGAATTCTTCTTCTCGCCATAGTCACTGTCAGTGTCAGCCTCGATGTTCAGATCATGGTCCCATTTGCACCGCTCTGCATTGTGCCCCAGCTACTGCTGTTGGACAGCCTCAAGAGTTGAGCGGCCTCAAAAGATGTGCAAGCTGCTCCTCCCTCACCATGTCCCTACCTCCGTACACCGAAATCGCGCCCATCGCTCTTTCCGACATAGAACGCCAGACCACAAACACACCGATAACGCGCTCTGAAATCTGGTACCAGGATGGTAGTGTCGTTCTGCAAGCTCAAGACACGCAATTTCGCGTCCACTGGGGGGTACTGGCGCAGCAGTCACCCTTCTTCCGCGGCCTGCAGGACCTGCCTCAGCCCCTCGATCAACCCAGCGTTGACGGGTGCCCGATCATCGAGCTTCAAGACGACGTCGCCGACGTCGAATACCTGCTGAAGGCGCTTTATATTTCGTCCGTACGCCTCGTCTTTCGTGGTGCCCCGCTGAATTCGGATGCGCAGGACGTTCCTGGCACAGACTGCGCTCCCGCTTGTCGTTGTCGGAGCTCTCATCCGTCTGGGGTCCAAGTACGAATTTCCCGATCTGTTGGAATCGGCGTGGAGCGCCTGACGTTTGAAAACCCGGCGAAGGAAGAGAACTACCTGGCCCTGATAATCCCTGGGAAACCCTATCGCGCGACACGGATCGTGCACTACCCGGGCATAATTCTTGACATGATAACTCTGGCTAGAGAGAATGATATACTATCCGCTCTACCCTGTGCGTACTACCGCGCTTTGTCGTATTATACCCCCGTGAGCTTCCTCTTGTCGGCATTGAGTATTTCTTGACTCCCACACAGACAAGCTGTTTGATGGTGTTCCAAAGGAGGATGGAACAACGGTTTCTCTGGCTCCTGTCGACCAACGCCGATGCATAGTAGGCCGCGACGAGCTCATAAGGCCCGTTTTGAACCGGATTACGCACTCGGATGGCTCAAGAAATGGGACTATGACTCTGATTGCGCTGATCCTGCAAAGTGTGCCCAGGCACGGTATACTCAACTGCTTTACTACATCAGCTGTTCCCCTCTCTGGCTTTTAGCCAGGCACAGTTCTCACGAACAGAAACTCTTCTGTGCTGCATGCCATAGCCATGCTGCCGAATTGACAGTTGCCGGCCGGAAGAAATTGTGGGAGGACTTGCCCAAGTTCTTTGACCTCCCGCCTTGGAGCGAGTTAAGGAACGACCTGTAGTTTCTCTCATTGTATTCTCCATAACCACTATGAATCGCGGCATCCTCTATTGTTTCTTTTTTTTGCCCTTGCGAACTTGGGATCCCACCGCGGTTGCATTTCTGAAATGAACCAGCCGAGATTTACCTATTTTCCTTTTATTTTAATTCCTGCGCCTTTGCATGGAGTGTTTTTCGTCTTTTAATTCAGACATTTTAAACTCTGCGATTTCAACAAGCTGTGGTACACGTATTGCAGTATTTAAATTACCCAAGGCTTGTCCATGCCTCGACCTATTAATCAATGGCTAAATGTTACTCAGCAAAGTACAAGGTGGGTCCGCAGGGAACAAGTGAAATCAAGACTATAATGCGGCTGGCAACCCAGCGCAGAAACTTGATAAGTTAGCTAGTATTTCCAACGCACAATTGAAAACGGAGCCAAGTCGACAAATAAGAAATAAGACAATGCGCCTGGCAGGTAAATAGTGGGTCGGTCAGCACTTGATAAACAGAATAGAATACTACTGAGGTGTTATTTGGCTGTTATGGGCCCGAAGTACGGAATGATGGGCTCGCATTTAACGACGAGCTGCCGCTGAAGAGCCTTGTGGCTTGCTTTCAACATACTCCAACCTTCACGGCGGACACCGCAAATTTTGGAAGAAAACGAGTCTCGTGAACTACATTGCACCTGAATCCAAGAAAACTAGATGGGTAAGGTTAATTCTAGAGCGTGGAATAAGTAGACAAATGCGAGGTTAGGGGATCGGGGGATCCGTGGTATACGATCAACAATGCGATTATGGGTCGTTCTTCAACTCGTTCCAAGGTGGCAGGTCGAAAAAGCTGGGTAACTCGTCCCACGTTTTCTGCCTGCCCGCAGTGTTCAATTCATTAATCTGTGTTTGCATGCAGGACACCACTGGATCTTGTTGAGGTAGTTGTTGAGCTTAAACCTGCTCAACGCCTTCAAACAAGGATTATCCAAGTAGTTGCGAAGCCGCGCCTCCAGCGTCTTAGTGCACTGTTCAAGAGTACAATCGTCGCCAGGTTTCCAGGACCGATACCACCCACACGAATACCCCGGTTGCAACTGAACATGTGTGAGTTTTTCGCGGCCACGGATGCATCGACGCAGGTCAATTGGTGCGAGAGAAGCCAAAGTTCCGTCATCTCTCGGAACGCCATCGAGTAACGCATCCTGGTATCATAATCAGGCATATTTAATAGTGGCCGGGGAAGGAAACGCACCAGGCCATTGAGAACCAAGCGATAGTATGCGGCGGGAAGCACGGATAATATGTCATTCTCTCGCGCCAAAGATACCATATCGAAGAAGACTCCCGGGTACTGCACGATACGAGTCGTTGCGTATTTGCCAATTTCCGGTAACAGGGCATCATATTCCTTGAGGGTCGTCGGGTTCTCAAACGTCAGACGGCTCACTGCTGCCTCCAATAGGTTTCGAAAGTCGTACTTGCGACCGAGACGGATCAGAGCTGCTATTGCTGGCAGCGGGAGCGCTGTCTGTCCCAAAAATGTCCTGCGTGGCTGTAACATCAGCGTTGGTATCGACAGGCAATTGAACAGTGTACGGACGGAGTATAGAGGGCCTTCAGCAAGTACTCGACGTCTACGACTGCATCGTGGAGCACGACGATGGGACAGCCGTCGATACTAGGCTGGTTGGGGGGCTGGGGCAAACCCTGCATGTTGCGGAAGAAAGAAGAATGCAGGGCCAGTAGACCCCAATGGACGCGGAATTGCGTGTTGTCTGCCTGGAGGACGATGCTCCCGTCGCTGTGCCAGATTTCGGAGCGCGTGGGCGCGTCTTCGGTGCGTTGGCGTTTTGCTGCAGGGGACGACATGGTGATAAGAGCCACTGAGGGGTTCGCCGACCGGATCCGAAATCCGATTAAAGGTCAAAGCGTTGGATCACAGCTTACATAAATTACTTCATGGTTGATCAGATCCTTCTCTCTGCTTGGCAGTGCTTGCTTTCGTCCTATATATATTAAACATTGAAGCTGAAGCCTTGCTCTCAAATGCAGCTTGTTCCGCGCGGTCTATTTGTCACAGGTTCAAGACTGATATCGGCCGCCTCGCGCCGGATAAGTAGCGCACCTTCTGCGATGGCTAATTCCAGCGTCGTTTTTACGGGTGACTTCCAGAGTTGCAAGAGTGGCGCCTGGATTTATAATGATACGCTACGCAAGTGATTTTTTTCTCTTTTCTTTTTACTTGACTGGACCCACAGAGCGGAATAATCGATTCATCCAATTTGACGCCGCCGCTCTCGTAGAGGTTGCAGTCAAGGCCGGGGAAGCATCATCTTGCGCGAGTTTTGAGTTCCTATCAGACGGTACAGACCCCAATGCAATTTGCTTTCCCACTGGCAGCCTGCAGTGACTGACTGTTTCTGTGAAGGGACCTCCAACCGTGTGTTCGATATTCGTCTCGATAATGGTGTTGAAGTTGTCGCAAAATTACCGTTCGTCATCGCTGGACCAGCGCATTTCACAACCGCCAGCGAAGTAGCCACCATGATGTTCGCTCGCGAAATTTTACACCTGCCTGTACCCCGTGTTTACACTTGGTGCTCGCGCGCGGAGAAAAGTAAGGTAGGATGGGAATACATTATCATGGAGAAGGTTCCGGGCGTCCAGCTACATGCCCGCTGGAATAACATCCGAGGGAAAGCCGTGGGGGCAGTAATAGAGGATCTGGTCGACGCTGAAGAGAAAATCACCAACACCGAGTTTGGCATGATAGGAAGTCTTTATCTGGCAGAAGATCTGCCGGAAAGCATTGGATCCTCTGTGCTGCGTTTCCCTACTTCGTCGGACAAGGCAATGCCACGCCAATATAAGATCGGACCGAGCGTAGATCGAAGATTCTGGCGCGGAGCACGATCCCATATGGAAATTGACCGCGGTCCATGTGAGTCATTCTCTTTTATATCGCTACAAATTAACAAGACATAATGCAGGGTCGAGCGTTACCGCGTATGCTCGCGCGATCGCCAATTGTGAAATTGCTTGGCTTCAAGCCAACGCACGTCCACACTCACCTACCAGTCCTTTGTACAGATCTGCAACAGAGAATGACCCCCAAACACACCTCGAGCTTCTCCAAGCCTACCTCTCCGTCGTGGACCATCTTATTCCCCCACGGCAAGTGCGCGCGTCGACCCTATGGCATCCTGATTTACACGCCTCGAATATCATGCTTACCTCGCCGCCAACCGAGATACCGCGGATCGAGTCGATAATCGACTGGCAGACAGCGCGCATCGAGCCCTTGTTCTACACCGGGTCTATACCTGATTTTGTGGACCATAAACATGCTAAATATGTTACGCTTCCCGCTCCGGGCCACCCTCCCCAGCTTCCGTCCAACTTTGACACCCTGGATGATTCAGCTCAGAATCTTGCCCAGGCCGAGCTGCGGCAGGCCGCGAGACATATATTATACGAGCTGACCGTGAAGGAACCTGTCACTCCACGAGTACCGTACCTTCGAACCCAAGGAATTGTATACGTGGCCGCATTACTGGGCATCGAGGACCTGGGACGAAGGGACAGCTATTCTGGAGAAAGTCCTCATGGAGGTTTGCGACAATTGGGAGCAGATAGCGGGCCCCGACACTCCTTGCCCTATCTCCTTCTCCGAAGAGAGGCGGGCAAATCATGCGGAAACAATGCGACGGTTTGTGCAGAGTGCGGAAATTGATGCGCTCATCGAGGAGATAGGGGTGCAACCAGATGGATGGGTGTCGGTGGACAAACTCGAGGAAGCCATACGCCGCAACAGAGAAGTCCGAGAAAAGTATCTTGCCGGGCTGGAGGAGCATGACAGGGAACGAATCCGCCAGTCTTGGCCGTTTCAGGTGGGTTCTTTCTGGAATACCTCAGTCATCGGATAATGATTGCGCGCACAGGATGGAGCACTTTCTCTTACGGCTGAGTCGTGTCGATAGCGAGTGGGGCGATTCGTTGTACTTGATTTAGCGTCTAGCTACAACTCCGGTACTGTCATCGAGCGATTCAATCGCAAATTTATATCGTCCGTGTTTACCACTTTTGCGGCATCCAGATGCATACCCGCCATATACTTGGGTTATTTGATTCGCCTTTCGACATGCCCAACTTAAGTATGTACATACGTGGTCCACACATACAGTAACTTACATGTAACCACGACTCACAGAGTCAGTTCCAAGCCCAAATCCTTGAGATCTGCCATGCTAGTTGCCAACGCGTCCCTCCTCGCTATCGGAAACGAGTCCACCACCGATACCGTCTGCAATTGCGTGATGCCAACGATCGGCAGAGCATCATTCCGGTATCGGGAACGAATCGCTGCCTCAAATGCGCCATCGTCAAGAGCAGAAACGCCGATCCCGCCCAAATGCAGCTCCTTCAGCCGCGGCGCCAGAGTTTCCCTATCCCCATCTCCAGTGTATGTGAATGCCTGCAGAAACTCGCTGTTGATACATGCGCGACAATCAAACAGTGCGAGCTTCCAGAGACTTGGCGCCAATCTTATAAGGGTAATTAGCTCGTGCGCGGTAATGGGAGCGCAATGCACCGAAATCTGTGCGATGTTCGGCGCGCGCATTTGGAAGGCGGAGAATTCGGTGGTAGGCCATTCAATGAGGTCGAAATTGAGGTCGAGGATTTGCAGGGCTGGGAGGGTTAAAGGCGTGAAGAATGGCGCGACGCGCCCGATCGCGTCGCGTCCTTCGTCGAACTGCATACGGAGTTTCTTGAGGGAGGGGAGTACAGTCTCGGGCGCATCGGTATCGGCAGTAGGATTTGTCGTTGCGACATCCCATTCCGAGGTAGTGATCGTCGCTGAGACGACGTTCGTGCACTGCAGCAGGATGGCGCGGCACGCAGCTGGGGCCGGTTCCGCGAGGTGAAGATGCGTGAGTTGGGCCCACGGCATCCGGAGCACACTCGCGCGCGACATTCCATTGGGCACCACCGTCAGCCGACGAAGCTGGAGGCTCCCCAAAAACAAGTCCAGCTCATTACTCTGCAATTCCGGGTTGTACCGCATATTCAACGTCTCGAGCGCAGTGAAGGGCCCGGGGGATGTCTCCTTGAACGCATGGAACGAAATACTGTCCAGGGTGAGACACTTCCATCGCGAGACCGTGGGTGCGATGATACGCAGGATGGCTGCGATCGAAGGCGCGTGGGGGTTCATTGACTCCATCTTGTTGGTGAGGGCCACTTCAATGGGAAGTGGGGCTGAGCGGTTGAGCAGTGTCTGTAAGCCGTCCAGATGGTGCTTTCGCGCGTTTCGCCTGTCGAGTCGCACATCGACAAGTCCCGCTGCCCAGAGCCGCGGTAATTTGATGACGATTTGGCGCCAGGAAGAGCACACCTGGGAGAGCAGCAGGGCTTGACGGACGGGGTGATCTAGACCGAAAGCCGGGAGGCCGCGGTCCACAACCATGCTAGACGAGTTGGATTCAGCTGCGAGTGCGAAAATCTCGACAAGCAGCTCCGTTGGAAGCTTGCCCACAGGCACAATCATAAACCAGAGCCGCGCGAGGGTGTTGCGCTCCTTTTGGCGCGCACATATAAGTTCGTCAATCTGAGTAGAGAGACGGTGTATATTGGTCTCGGTTGCTCCGATTGGGCCTTGACCTCTGCGTGGAACGCATCCATGGCCGAGAACGTTGTGAGACGGTGTCGCGCGAAGGCATTGGCTGGACGCGTGAGCATGCATGTGTGAGAGCAACACGCTCACGTGTTATGCCAACACATACACGCGTGCGGCGAAAGTTGTAATTGGGGCACTTTAACGCGTTTCACGAATTTGGGAATGGAAGCCTGCTATATTCACAAGTGACCGCGATCTTTCCCAAAGTTGCAAATACTACAGGAAACTCCACGAGGTTAACGTTTCAAAATTCAAACATTCTCTCGACAGACCTTTATCAACCTTATCGTCTAGTCGTCGGAGACAGTCGGCGAATCTCCGTTTCGATGACGCGATATGTTGTTACCCCAGGAATGTCAAACAGACAGCTTTTACTACTCCTTTTACTAGAATGGCCGAATTGCCTTCTCACTTGCCCTACGCGCCCATGGTCTTGTTGGCTGAAATATCAATTACGTCGAAGGGCAGATGGTGGGAGTTCCGCGAGAGCAGCTATATAATATCAATATCAGTACCGCCCATTTCCAAGCATGCCGAAACTTACACTGAAAAATATCCTCCATACTTTTACTGGGCACGATAATGGTGGTAGGTTTTTCTGAAGACTTGAACGTGAATTCGTCCTGCAAGCGAGATGACATTTTGCCCAAGATCTGCTCCATGGCCACTGTTTCCAAAGATGGAGGCAGCCATCCGGGTTGCAGTCCCCCGTGGCAACCGTCGAAGGCGACATCGGCAGAGTCAGGTCATGGAGGTTGTTGAACTCCTCTAACCAGACAAAACATGCGAAGCAGTGAAGCTTCGAGCACGTTATATAAGGTACGAGAGTAACTTCGGGAGCCAGGTTTTGAGCCACCCAGGCGACCAGTTGGACTTCGGAGTGCACTTTAGAAATGATGGTTACATCTTCTTCCGTGGAGGATACCCCAACGCGCATTTGTGCCTTGATCGTCTCGGAGGTCGGGTGTATGGGGAGATATGTGTCGAAGGCACTGAAGGAGAGCGTGATCAATTGTCTGGCGGGAAGAGCAACCTCGTGGACGTTGAGTTCGTTTTCTAAGACGTGACCGCGGCGGCCGGATAGCGCAAGGTTGTATAAAGTTAGAACGGCCGCCTCAACTTTAATAAGCTTGTTTAGACACTTTTCAAAGTCGAACGCTGATGCATTTTGAGTAAACAGGCCATATGAAGGATGCTCAGCTCACCAAGCCCATTGGGAAGCCTGTCAGCAACCTCCTTCAAGCTTTCTATAGCCCCTATGTTTGCCTGCCTCTTCGCAGCGTGAGCGTTCAGGAGCGTCGTGCATGAACGGAATCGCCTCCAAGCCTGGCTATTGAAGACAGGGTCTGTGCAGACACCATTGACCCGCAGTTTTGCAGCTTCAGCGGCGTTGTAAGAGACGACCCTCATAAGTGTCAGAAGTCTGTCCTGAAATGGGTCTAAAGTATTGCAGGACGCAATCAACCGGGAAATCGAAGCAAAACGCTTTGAAGCTCTGTCTAGAGCTTTATTGGAGACAAATTTGTACGCCATGTCGCGTAGTTTCACTCCCACTTCGTCGGTGTATTCAAGTTTTCGTTCCGGGCAGGGGCCGGACTGGTCGACCTCGGACGGTATGATTTTGCTGCGACGAATTTGTTGCAACAGTCTCCAAATAGCTCGCAGATGCGCGCGTATCACATTATCCTTGCCTGCCCCATTCTTACAATAGAAGATATGAGTTTCCTTGTCGGCAAAGCCGAGCATGAGCGCGAAATTAGTGTGCCCTTTTGAGGGGGTTAAGAGGGTGGCAATGGCTTGCGCCACATCTATAAACTTGTTCGCCAAAGACGTGTGAGAAAAGTGAGCATCCAGTCCGTCCCGGGACCTGACATCCTTGCGCCGGTCGGCGCTGAGTTTGTCCCCAAAGGTCGAGGCGAGACGGTGGAGCTGGAAGGCGAAGACATCGCCCGAGGTCTAACAATATGGTTAGAACACTAAACGCCGCACACTGAAGAAAACTGACGGTGTTAGAGGGCGTTTCGTGCATCGGGTGGCGTTGGAGCCTGAGGAAGCGGGCAAGCAATTAGAAGCGTCGTGGCGGTGTAACTGCAGATCCCGGATGATCGCCGGGCTCTTCCACCAAACCTTAAACCTAATTCTCCGGCCGCAAGCACCTCTACTAAACGGATTTGGGAACGGTTGAGAACCGATTTCTACCAAGCCTGCCACTTCATTCCCAAATGACCGCGATCCTTTCCGCACAGTTGACAAAATACTCTCCTACGATATGTTTTTGAGATTCAAATTATTACCCCGGGAATTCCAGATAGACAGCTTTTACTAGAGAAGGTCTGAATATTAATTGTCTTGTCCGCTTGCCCTACGGCCAAACCAGACGTGATCTGTTTGCCCAAAATTCCAATTACACTTAGCGGGGCATATTATACTGCAAGGCTGGACGGCGGATAATCCCCCAGCATTAAAATTCAACTTTACGGTATATCGGAGCTATCTTGTAGGCGGGTGATCCCAGCAGATTTGCATTGACATATGTACGACAGGTTGAATGCTTGACGTGTTTTTTTGTTTTGTTTTGTGTTGAAGAGGAACTATCGCGTCTTGTCAAGTCTTTCCGGGCATTGAAATTGGGTACCCCACGTAAACTGGACGTCTTCAATGGTAAACAAAGAGCACTTCCAACTCACACCATGTTCCTCGACGCCCCCCTCCTCTCCAAGTCGGGCCGAATAGCGCTAGTCCCACCGACGGAAGCGGACGACGAATCCATCGCTGCCCTCCGCTCCGACCCCAGAGTGCGCCGATTCCTGCGATTCATGCCCGAGTCTGTGTCTACAGCGGACATGGCAGCGCGAAGACTAACCCAGGCCGCCGATAAAACCGTCCTCATCTTCAACATCCACGCCCTCAAACTCCGCCCGGACGGCAGCCTGATTCGACCCCACCTCGTCGGTCAGATCTGGATGCACCGCATGGACAAATCATGGGGCAGCTCCTGCGAGGTCGGGATCACGATCTGTCCGCGGTACTTCCGGGGCACGTTGGCGATGGATGCAGTATATACGATGCTGGAGTACGCGTTCAAGGAGCTGAAATTCCACCGGGTGGTGTTTCGCACTGCGGTTGACAACATTATCATCCGCAGCTGGATCGAGAGGGCGGGAGGCACGTTTGAAGGTTTTGAGAGGGGGCGCTGGGCAGACGGAAAGGGCGGCTACGAGGATGTATGTCTGTACAGCATCCTGGATAGGGAATGGGGAGGGATCATTAAGAAGAGGATGGAGAAAGGCGGGGTGGGGCCACCAAGGTCGCATTTGTAACTTGGGTCGAGAGGGTGAAGAGATCTAGTCTAGAAAGGGAGCTTTTGTTGTTGATGGTTTTAATTGTGCACGGGAAGTATCCAATACTCATACAAAACTCAAAAGGCGTAACTGTTTGTCGATGCGATTCAGCCCGCCAGACTGCTCCTCATCCGTGTCCATCTGCACGTCTGGCACATTCAGTGCAGTCGGAGCAGTGAGCCCGACTACGCGAGGAACTTTAGGGGGAGTCGTCGGCGTAGTTGAGAAGCCTGAGACCAGGATGAGCGGAGTGAAGATGCTGTTGGAACACAGTAGCACATACCAGTGTCAACTTCCATTGACCAGAAGTCGTACTTGTCCAGATAAGTCGAAGATATGCCTTCTAGTTTGATTTGGTGCCCTGCCGGAATAACGACAATGAAGTCGCGAGACATCACGTCGGCACTTTTGAAACGGGCCGTAACATCAGCCATTCCGGAAGGTTCGCAGGTATGGCTGGAGGCGATTGAGGCCTGGACTGTACATCCATGCAAGCCAGTATCCAGGGCTGGGGATCCGGTGCTATCGACGTCCAAGAAAAAGAACAAGTCATACGCGGGGTTTTTGGTCGCAGCTGAAATAAAGTACGACCCAAGGCCCGTGGTGCTACTCGGCGGTAACTTCGGTGCAAATGCAGTGAGGTTTAGGCGGTCGAGGGAGAGTCGGACGGGGCTGGCACTGGAATTAGATATAAAATTACTTCCGTCCCTTCGCATTTTTTTGATGATGAGGGGAGTGTCGCCGCGGAATGTCGGATCTGAAAGGTGGCGGTGGGCATATGACTCAAATAACCAACCGAGAGATGAAGCATAGCTCGTGCAGGAAGACAGTAGGACACTAAATTTCCTGAGCTGGTCGGCGCTCTGCATCAAATGGCGATTAAATATCGAATCCATCGTCGCGCGGTTCAGTATAGAATAGACTGGGATGTCACTGCCGAGTGGATTTAGGTCTGGAGTCTGTCGACTCATTAGTACGAGACCGTGAGACCCGTCCTCTGGGGTCTTGATCATCTGCTCAAGGTGAGCAAAATCAAGCCATTCTAAGTCGTCTTTCTTCTTTTGAACAACTTTCTTGTACGTTTGAACGTCTGCGAATAAGTGGCGGGCAACCGGCCGCACTCGTCAAACCTCCGACGCAGAAGCTCCGCCACCGCGGTCAATTCCCCTCGTTCAACTCTGGCTGGAAGGTTGTATGGATGGTGGATCTGTTGGCGCGGTTGGTGTTAGACGTGGTATTTAGTGATTGGAGAGGATGACACACCCGATGACCACCTCCGATGGTTCCCACTCAGCCATCACAATGACCTTTGCATTCTTATATTTTCGCCAAGATTTGAAACGGACCGGCTGCGGAGGCGCAGAAAATATCATGAAGCACGGGGAGGTAGTATCCGTGAAAGCGACTGGCGGAGGCCTCAATTGGTCATCGGAATCTACGAGAGCTATCGTGTGAGGAGGTATGAGCTGGATCAGCCCGTTCTCCTTCTGAAGCAAGGAGGAGGGTATCTCGAAAACACGCCCATCCTTGAAAAAAATGGCAATGTTTCCACGGCTAAATACCACCGGTTGCCCATGAATAAGGACGACCAGTGCAAAGAGCAGCCACACCGACTTGCCTGTGGATTACATCAGAATCACATACAAGGCCCGACTAATGAGTCTGAGCGCACCGATGCCCGGTTGGCCGATGTGTAGAATAGCAGTAGTCCAAGTTTGATTCGATATCCGGTCCGCACGGATGGCCAGCGCTTTGTTTAGGGAGCGCCAAAACTCAGAGCGGATGATCATCTCGCCTTGGGTGGCGAAGAGGTAAGGGAGTTCGGGCAAGTCATTCCCGACAAGAGGACGTCTGCGGAGTCGATGCGTCTCGAAAAAAGAAGAGAATGGGGTGACCGAGCGTATACGGCTTTTGAAAGCGTCGCGCTGGTTAAAGAACCTTTGGTTGAGAATAGCAAACGTCCCGGATGTCAGCTCCGTGAGGCAGGTTTTCGGTATGGGATTATATCGAAACTGGCAAGGGGAGCAGATGGCGACTGCGGTAAATTGAGATTTCGACACTGGAGACCGTCAGACTCCGAGGAGCTGGCCGACAACCATGGCGTGTCGGGAGGCGGAGATGACATGGAGAGGTCCAGTGGTCACAGTAGAGGTGTATGCAAGAGCAGTGGGCGCCCCTGTCTTGGAATACTTCGATCGGACTAGTCATCACTCGCGTTATGAGCTGGGGCTACCCCCCATCTGTACCTCTTCCCTATCCACCTATCTAGTTATTCGTGGAAAACCCTCGCATTCGCGGATGAGACCTTGCATAAAGTTGAAAGAAGCAAAGCTGCAGTGGCCAATCAGTGGCGATGCATCACGGGTCAGCGGGCCGAATAGCTCTTGCTTTCATGTCCAAGAATGAGACCCAATTTGCTGGAATCACTTGTAGCTTGGTTATTGAACAGAATTTTTGTCCCGTACTTGATGCTTTGACCTGTGCGCAGAAACCTCACTTGTTGTACAGTATCCGCGATTGCATAATGACCTGCAAAAACAGGAATCGGCAGCGGCGTGTGCTGGCAAGACATCCAGACTCGTTTTCCTGAAGCAGTGAAGGATGTGTAAGTTTAATTCTGCAAAGCGTTTCGATTCTCAGTCTCAAAGCTTTAGGCGCCTACAGGCGCCTACGCGGCCGGGCCGACCTTGTCAAGCAGACGCAAAGTAAAGTCAAGACAAGAGCCACCATCCATTTACGATGCCGGCCTACAGACTGCGGCCCCGCGATACAAACGTCGCTGCTCGATGTTCGTTTTTTTCACGTTGTTCCCGCGGTTCCATCGTATTAAATAATTGCGATATTCAGCGATCGAAACTGTGCCGCCGCCCTCACTGACGATCATCTCACCGACTCCGCGCGCATTCACCTTCCCCATAACCCACAATCTGTCCGATAGTCCTTACTCCTCACCATCCAACTCACCTTTTGTACCTGATTTGCGCGCTTTAGCCGTACTTTCTGACAACGACGAACGCCACATATCCCCATCATCCCCTCCTGCTCCGAGACGGCGGAAAGCAACCACGGAGGAGCAGCGACCGAGAAAGGGTGACAGTGACTACGTGAAGCGTCCCGAGAATGCCTTTATCCTGTTCCGACGCAAGTGCGTAGAGGACTGGACCGCGGCGCTCGGCCATTCCTCCCCCGCTTCCTGCCCGAACGCCAATTCGACCTCTACTTCCTCGATGGATGGAGGGGGAATCACAGGAGGCATGGGCACGCAGTACCCGAAGGAGTACAGCATTTTTGTGGGTGACTTGGCGCCGGAGACGTCGAATAGCGATTTGGTTGCCGTGAGTCTGCGCTTTTTTATTTTATTTTTCGCTCCTTACTCCTGAACCTTCGCTTACTTACGACCCCACCCCCAGGTTTTCCGCAACCCCGTGCTCGGCCTGCGCAACGACCGCGCGCCCAAGTTCATCCGGCCGTTTGCGAGCTGCAAGAGCGCGAAGATCATGCTGGACCCGGTGACGGGCGTGAGTCGCGGGTATGCCTTCGTTAGGTTGGTTTCTTGTCTCTTCCTAAGTTCCTCTTCATGCCGCTTCTTCCTTTTCTTTATTCTCCCTCGTCGTTATCGGCTCTTTTCTTATCTACGCAGCGCGACACGAGCACGATGCTGATTACTCTATTTTCACGCAGATTCACCGATGAGGCGGACCAACAGCGCGCGCTCATGGAGATGCACGGGCTTTACTGCCTTTCGCGGCCCAGTATGTTCTCTCCCTTGCATCTTCTGAAGCAAAACACTGACACCTTGTTGTAGTGCGCATCTTCCCTGCGACCGCCAAGTTCAACCCCACGCCGCCCGACCTCGGACAAGGCGCCCCGCTCTCTGCGTCCGCATCCGCGCCGAGCTACCCCGGCGTCTCCACTGCCGCCGCGCTCCCCACGTCCGTGTCGGTCTCCGTCCCCGGTCCTGGTGGCCAGCAGCAGCAGGCACAGCAGGCACCGAGCGTGAACGCGCCGATTGCGGTGCCGGTGCAGTCGTCGATCGCGTCTGACCC
The DNA here is from genome assembly GCA_029378395.1 of Mycena leptocephala. Lineage (NCBI taxonomy): Eukaryota > Fungi > Basidiomycota > Agaricomycetes > Agaricales > Mycenaceae > Mycena > Mycena leptocephala. The sequence continues at coordinate 24,378 of JARJLF010001703.1, read as the reverse complement.
ATCTCTGGCAGCGACCGTGCTGCCTAGGAAGAAGCTGAATCAAGCGGATCTCAGCAAGAGCATCTCGCTCCAGTGGAGGAATCTCTGTTCCGAGGAGCGCGCCTACTGGGAAGCCCTCGCGAAAGAAAAGAAGCGCGAGCACGAGACGCTATATCCCAATTACGTCTACCGCCCGTCGAGTCGCTGGAGCGCGAGCCGCACCAATGCGTCCACCGCTGCGTCTACTTCTGTTATCGCTGACACAGACCATGCCCCGCGACAGAATGAAGGGCTTCCTCTCTTCCGCTGGAACTGGAACATGCCTTTGTCGGGCTCGCCCTCCGTGTTGCGTTCTAAACGCGACACCACGGACTCTAAGGTGACGGCTACGGCCATCTCAAAAAAGGGCCCCAAGCGAAGGCTAGACACCGACACCGATCCCGCTCCCCTCCGCCTCCGTTTAAATGACCTACTCGACCCGATAAATCTGGACACACTCGAGGATGTGGGCGGCATGGAGAGATTCCTGGAGAATCTCAGGGCGACCAGTGACAAGGGTCTCGGGGGTGTATCGCTTGCTCGGAGTACGACGGGGCTTTCCAAGACTGGCCAGGGTGACGGCGGGCCTGGAGCGGGAATTCCTCATTCACAGCGGCACGACCCACAAAAAGGTGAAAATACCGCCCCGAACATCACGCCGGAAGGGGAGGAGCCCACAGACTGGCACTCAGCAGGGGCGTTTTGCCCATCGCTGGATGTTTGGAGGCGTATCTACGGCGAAAAAATCCTCCCACGTAGGGCAATCAAATCATTGCTTTCACTTATGCATACCGCTTTGAAAGATAAAGTTTTGGTACGTGATTTTCGTTCTTTCATGTTTGAACCAATTTAAGTATTTATCCGATCTAGGTTCTGTTTTCACTCGCTATGGGTCTTTACCCAGACCCTGGGAGACCCAGGACGCCTGGGGAGCCGGCGTCGACTGGGTTGAAGGTGCCGCCTTCATGGTTATGATCCTCCTCGTGGTTTGTGCAATGGTTTTACTTTCGTTTTATCATTAATGCTCTGCAGGTGATCGTTGGTTCCGTTAACGACCGGCAGAAAGAGCGCCACTTCCAAGCTCTCGAGGACAATAAGGAGAAACGTCGGGCTGTGTTGAGACGGTCTCGACATCAAGGTAATCCATTTCCAGGATTAATCCTTCTGTCTGATCACCTACCGCTCTACAGCAAGTTTTCGCTGGAGACATTGCTCTTCTAGATGAGGCCGGTGTCCAGAAGGAGCCCAGCGACTTCTCCCTCGACCTAACGTGTGCTATTCATCGCCGCGACTTGTACATGAATCTCATATGGTATGATTGAACAGGAGTGATATAATTCAAGACGAACTCGACAGCTCGTCGGTGACTCTGAAGAGGTATGTCTGATTCTGCTACTAAACAGTGACTGGTAACACCATTTTCTTAGCCCCTGTCTCTCTCTGGAAGTGACTTGTCCAGTGGAGATGAAGCCTCCTTTATGGTAGTTTCGAATGTATTCTTTTCCCCGGATTCGCACTGACGGACTCACAGAATCCGTCCAGCCGATCAACCTCAAGGGCGTATAGTTCAAGATGATCCTTATCCTTTTGCTGCCGGAGGTTACGCGAACGTATACAGGGGAACATTCACTAGGTCGGATGGGTGTAAAATACCAGTCTGTGCAATTTTTTATATTCCTGCAATCTAAATAATATCCTGACGTGTAGGTGGCCATGAAAATGATATTACCCCGTGGAGGCACCGACGAAGCTCTCAATTTCCGGGTGAGTTCCCCCCTACCCATGTTTTAGAATATTCTGATTTTCCTTACAGCGGATCAAGCGAGAAGCCTCGATCTGGGCGCTGCTCGAACACAAAAATCTGGTCCCGTTCATTGGAGTATGCGACGATATAGCCCCATACCCCGTTCTGATATCACCATTGTATCAACTTGGAGATATCGAGGCATTTCTCAGAAAGAACCCGGTGCTGACCGGCCCGACATGGTAATGCATTCATTCGAATAAAACTCGTGATAGAGAGAGACTAATTGACGGACGAAACAGGTGCTTGGTGTAGTATCGGGGCTCGAGTATCTTCATGACCATGGCATTGTTCACGGAGACCTTAAACCGGTGCGGATCGTTTATTAAATGCCTCCCTTCGAATCTCAAACCTGACGCATGCAGTCAAACGTTCTTGTCGACGAACACTTTGTCCCTCACATCTGTGACTTTGGCATCTCCAAGATACTCAACCATCCAGGTTTCACGACAGCAAGCCTTGGAACGTTTGCTTACATGGCCCCAGAGCTTTTTCTCGTTTTGGGCAGTCGTGGGTATGAAGGAACGTGGCCGAGCACCACAACAAAATCTGATGTGTACTCTTTTGCTCTCCTGGCCCTTGAGGTGAGTGTCTCGGTATGTTGTATGAAAATGGTGACAGGAACGTAATACGAAATAGATTCTGACTTCTGAGCCTCCCAGAGGAAGGCCAAATGGACCCTTTGTAACGACCCAGCAAGTCCTTTCCGACCTTTTGGCGAACTGGACAGATTACGAGCACAAGGTCACAGTAGGCGAGACATGGTCGGTTCTGGACCAATGTTTGGCCTTGACCCCGCAGTCCGGCCTGCATATCGGATGTTCGGTATCGCCTTTCTGCCACTGGGCACAGCGGCACGTCTGCGTTGAGCTCAAGCTCGCGTCGAAGCCGCAGTGTATCCTCCGAGGACGAGGAGGATTAGGACCGTCGCAAGAAATGCACTCATCACCACCGCAAGTAGATCTTGCGACCCTCTCCACCCTTCCACCCTTCCCGACGTTTTCGCTTTTCAGCCCACACCTACTGTACTCGTTCTCAAGCATCATCTCATCTGAGTCATCATCACACGGACCTCCGCATCTATATTTCGCTCATCATTGTTGTACGACTAAATTACTGTCCCGCCTGCCTTTCCCGCATCCATATTTCCGCTCATCACTGTTGTACAACTAAATTACTCCCTTCCCCCCGCCCCCGCCCCATCCCCTGCCTTTTTATTAGTACTTGAAGCATCGATAGGTCCATGGAAGAATATAATCTTCCATATGGTTCACACACATTTGTAACACGTATCTGTAGCTTGCTTCCCTCCCCCCCCCCCCCGCCCCCGCCCCGCCCCATATCCCCTGCCTTTTTATTAGTACTTGAAGCATCGATAGGTCCATGGAAGAATATAATCTTCCATATGGTTCACACACATTTGTAACACGTATCTGTGGCTTGCTCCCCTCCCCCCGAAGAATGTAATCTTCCATGTACGTCTGTAACTTGGTATATCTTTGAACAGAAGAAAAGGATTTGAACGCTGCAATATTGGGGCAGCCCGATGTGGCAATTTGACTACTTGCTAAAGTTTTCCCTCTCAGGTCTAGGTCAAACATATCTTCAATTCTAATTGTCGACCCAAACACCTTGTTCTGAATTATCTCGCTTTAGTCTTTCCTCTGGAGTTTTTCCGGCATTTAAATGCTATTTGTCTGCTACTGGATCCCAAAATCTCCAAGGGATACGAGAAGGGGAAGGATTGCTGGGACATCAATTAATTGCGAACTGGCAAGGTGCTAGCGCTCGGTTGCACGGGAAAAATCGGGCTCTTCAATACAATTCAAAGCATTATTTAGCAGTGCGTTGCGGATTCCTGATCCCAACAGATATGCCGAGCTACGACAAATGAGCCTTTACGTGTTTTTTTTTTTTCTTTTTGAAGAGGTACGCGCAGCGTATCAGGCTACTTTTCAACAAAACAACAAATCTGCAGTGGGGGGAAGCGATTCAATTACAATTTATTTAAACTGCGCCCGCATCTCAGACGCCCCTCGCCAAGTTGTTTCCAGTTTCACGACATATAAGTATACGTATACCGATGGTCCATTATCTTTAAGAAAAAAAATTATATAGGTCACCGAGAACGATTGTCTTCTCGGTCGCCCCGGTATAAAGTCTGGTTTACGAGACTAAGAAAAAAACGCGCCCCACCAGCGATCATCCATGTTCCTCGACGCCCCCCTCGTATCCAAGTCGGGCCGAATAGCGCTGGTGGCGCCGACAGAAGCCGACGACGCGCCCCTCGCGGCGCTCCGCTCCGACCTCACCGTGCGCCGCTTCCTGCGCTTCATGCCCGCGTCCGTATCCGCGGCGGACATGGCTGCGCGACGCACAGCGCAGGCGGCGGACCCGACCGTCATCGTGTTCAACATCCACGCGCTCAACCGCGACGCCAAACCCGCCTCCACCCCAAGCCCACCAAAATTTGCATTTGCGGGGCAGGCCTCGATCTACCGCATGGACCGCGCGTTCGGCAGCACGTGCGAGGCCGGCGTCATGATCAGCCCGCGCCACTTTGGCGGCGCGCTCGCGACGGACGCGTTATACACCGTGCTCGAGTACGCGTTCGACGCGCTGCGGTTCCACCGGGTGGTGTTCCACACGGCGGTGGACAATGTGATTATCCGCGAGTGGATCGCGCGGGTGGGGGGCACGTTTGAGGGGTTGGAGAGGGAGGGGTGGACGGATGGGAAGGGCGGGTACGAGGATGCGTGTTTGTATAGTATTTTGGATAGGGAGTGGAGAGGGACGGGCAGGGAGAGGGTGGAGAGGGGCGGGATGGTGGGGGCACCGAGGTCGCGTTTGTAGCTTGGGTCGAGAGGTCGAAAAACGTAATGCTGTTGTCAGCGGATACGAGACGGCGTCGACTAAAGATTCGATATTATTATTTGGTGGGATAGAGCGCCGGACAGCGACGCAGAACGACGGAAGAAGGGTGCAACGATACATACATACATGGAGGCGGGTGGGGTCCTCGAACCAAAGGTTTGAAGGGGGCGATAGCTATAGCACACGCGTGAAAGGGGGCACGAGCGCGGGATTGAAAGGTTACATTGGTGGCTGACCGAGTCGAGACTCGGCGGGACCGTCGTGTGTAATGGATGACGCTCAGCTGACCAGTGTTGCGACGGCTTGTGTCCGACGGGACGGCGCTATACATGGTATATCATATATCTACGCCCGGTTGTGTTGTATGAGAACGGAGTCGTGTCTCGGGCGAAGCGGAGAGAACCCTTCCAGAGGTTCAGACCAACGGCTCGCGTCAACGCGACGCGACGCGGCGATGATGACCATATTCTCTTCGGGATACACACGAGAATCTGGGGATGAATATAGGAGTATATCCGCACCAATGCTTCGTCAATTCGATACGCAGGCGCTCTAGATTCGCAGTTTTGGGGATGAGCTGCCAATGGGTGCAGGCCGCCAGCAGATGCTTTGCGGGTTACATTACTGCCAGTGGTTCTAAATCCAGAAGACGGCAAGTCAGGTTAGGCAGCCTGAGGTTCGCGCTGGAAGTATAAGTCAAGAATACAAAAGAATACGCACGCACAATCTGCCTTTGTATATATTGAGGTCTAGCCTCGCCCAGCGTCGGGGGGTAGTTTGACGCGTCTTGTGAGATGGTCCAGCAACAGTCAAGTACGCGAGCGGTGTCTCCAGTTGGGTGCGATGCCGCTGCCGCTGTTTCCACGCTGTTGCGAGCTCGAGCAGTCGCCATGAACGGTTTGGCCAAGGACAACGAGAATTTTTAAAACAGAACCAACCCCCGAAGAACTTGAAGAACCTGAATACGATTCGAACGCTGCAAGGTTTAAATTTATTATTGTCATTTGGGCAGTTCGAAGTTTGACCACTGGCAATTGGAGGATCCGTTCAATCGCGGATTCCTGTTCCCAATCGGGTCACCACAAAATGAGTTAAGCCCTGCACCTCCCCGCGCGCGCAGCATTTCAGGCTGCTCGTCACCAAAACTACAAATCTGCAGGCCAAGTTGTTTACAGTTTCATGCATATAAGAAGCATCATGGTCTACCCAGAACAAACGCTCCCACCCTTGCTTAAGAAAAGAAAAAGGACGACAAAGAAAAAGAAAAAAACGTAAAACGCCATGTTCCTCGACGCCCACCTCCTCTCCAAATCCGGCCTCATAGTGCTCGTAGCCCCGACGCGCCTCCGCGCTCCGCTCGACCCCACCGTGCGCCGTTTCCTGCGGTTCATGCCCGGTCCGTGACCGCGGCGGACCCGAGTTTGATGTGTTTATTAATAACATCCATGCGCTTGAGCGGCGCGTCAACCCACCCCACCCCAAGCCCCCCCAAATTCATAGCCAAGCCTCCATCCACCGCACGGACCGCGCCTCCGGCAGCTCCTGCGAAGTCGGCATCTTCATCAGCCGTCTTACTTCGGCGGCGACGCGCTGTACACCGTGTTCGACGCGCCGGTGGATAATGTGGTTATCGGAGTGGATCGCGCGGGTGGGGGGCACGTTTGGAGGGGTTGGAGAGGGAGGGGTGGGGGGAGGATGCGTGTTTGTATAGTATTTGGAGGGGAGTGGAGGGGACAGGGAGGGGAGAGGGTGGAGAGGAAGGGGGTGGTGGGGGCCCGAGGGCGCGTTGTAGATTGGGTGGAGAGGTCGATAAATTGTGATATAATCTATAGTTTCTTAATCCAAAATATGGCGACGCGCGCATATTTCTCCAGCTAAATAAAATGCATTGGATGGCGCGGAGGGGGTGTGCGCTAGTTAATCACGCGACGGGATATAGGTGGCCGAGGTCCTCCGGATAGCTGTAGCGCAGGCGCAAGCATATGTGAAAGAGGCGCGAGCACATCCTTGGCCAATAGCATGGCGTTCGGGGCTGATTCGGAGTCAGAGTCGGAGCCATCCAGGAGAAGATTGTAGCGCTGCTGTCCGTGGCGAAGCAGAGCAGATGAACCGTCGGCACCGCGGTCAGCCCTCCTCTACCACCTCATACCCAACCCACACCACCTCCGAACAACTTGTGCACGGAACCAAGTGCAGCCCGCCCTCCAGCTCTACGCCGGTGATCGCATACGCGCCGCCACACCGACACGCATGTGTCCACTTGTCATCCTGCTCGTCAAAGTCGGCGAGCGAGATGACTTGCGCAGGGCGCGGGCCGGCAGGTGTGCGTTGCCCGTGCTGCGCGCGGAGGGAAGGCGAAGAGAGGACGCGGTAGGCTTCCTGGATGGCGGCGATTCAGGATTCGGGAGGCGGGATTCTTGTCGGGATGTGCGGCGAGTAGTGCGCGGTGGTACGCTGCCTTGATGTCGGCAGGGACGCACCGGGCGGACGCTGAGACGGCGTAGTAGTCGACTGCCATGCGTGGGGAAATCAGAGGTGATGCTGACATAATCACAGTCAAGGCCCTCTCCTCCCGAAATTTCCTCAAGGTAAAAGGACCGCCAGCAACAACAAAATGGGCTCTACTAGGTGAGCATCCCTCTCCCACTCTACTCTGCCCTTGTTCCGTGGAATGTGGTGTTTTGGACGGTGGAAAGGGCTGGATTGGGTGTAGCGGGTGTGGATGTCGTTTGACTGACTAACTTTTTGTTGTTCAGATTGTACAGCAAGGGACGTGTGCTGGGCCACAAGCGGGCAAAGCGCAACACGCGGCCGAACACGTCGCTCATCCAGATCGAGGGCGTCGCAACAAAGGAGGACGCCCAGTTCTACCTCGGAAAGCGCGTCGCATACGTCTACAAGGCAAAGCGCGAGATCCAGGGCTCAAAAGTCGTGTCATCTGGGGGTCCGTCTTCTTACTTTCTTCTACCCACATACCACTGACGACGATGACAACAGCCGTGTCACCCGGCCACACGGCTCGTCCGGCGTCGTAAAATCAAAATTCCGCGCAAACCTCCCTCCCCGCGCTTTCGGCGCCAGCGTACGCGTGGTCCGTCTTCTATTCTCTGTCCCGCCTCCAGTCTCTCACCCACCCCGCAGATGCTCTACCCGTCGTCCATCTGAGCTTAGAGCAGCCTGTTTCTCGTATCGTATCCACATTGCAATATGACCATGCGCACATATGCACGCCGAATTTGTATATTGCGATCAATTCAGATAAGTGTACACAAGTGAGCTTGAGCCTGAGGCAGATGCTACTTCCGCTCTCTAGTCGACTTTTCTGTCATTTGGCGTCGTCTTTGCTTCACCCTGCTGCGACATCCCCCTGCTGCGACATCCCCCATATAATATATGTATCGCCCTCAATACACATCACTCCTTCCTTGCACCATTCTCCCCGTCAGCCCACCGCCCGATTAGTATTCTACCTATATACCCAGCTGCGTCAGCCGCTGCTCGTCAGCCACTCTCCATAGTAATTAATTACCTCGGCGCGTCGCGAGTAATACCTGTGTTCCCCGCGTTCCTGTTGCAATTTTTTTGTTTTTTTGGGATATGTAATTCGCAAGGTAGGTAGGTAGATTTCCGGCGCGGTCCCGTTAAGAAACAGCCGGGGCCCGTATAGTAGCAGACAGAACTTCATGACAAGCCGTAATTTTGTTCAATTTCCTCTGGGATTGCAGATTCCGAGCCCCAGAAGGCCGTTTTATAGGTAAATTTTTCATTTCGAGGGGGGGTGTACCGTGGGAAAAAAAGCGCGAAATTTGGTTAGGTTGAAAAAATTGTGTATACCTCTGTAGCTCTGAGAGTGATTCCAGTGAGCATTTATGCTCCGAGAAGTGAGTATTTTGATACTACTATGCCTTTTGGATGGCATGGGGGACACTTTCGACTATTCCAGCACAAAATTGCAACGAAAAGGAAGTTGATTGACATGCACAGCCACCGGTTACCACCGGGCCGGCATCAAAAGCGCGAAATCCGAGTGGGAAAAATGTTTTTGTCAGTATTCAAACTTTTGGTCCGAGGGATCTTTAGAGGGCCTTCTTCTGGTGCTTTTCACACATTCTCATGAAAATCCGGCCAAAACTTATCACGTTCCAGACGTTGCAAAAATCAAAACAAAACAAAAACTTTGAGTTCGGAAAACTTATTTTTTCCAAATCTCAGAATATCCCTATATTACATCTGTACATACTATGTACATGTAGTATGCCCCTTCCCAAAGGACCAGGGCTAAATCTGCGCAGAGCATGTGTGGAACGGCAATTGATGATAGTATTGATGCGATCAATTGAAGCCGAAGCTGTGCCGAGATTTCCTACCCTCAGTTGACCTCCAAAGATTCAGTAATGAGGTTTTAATGAGGTTGTAATGATATATAAATGAGGTAAACATAGATACACATAGAGGATGCACTCTGATGGAACATGAATTAAATTGAGAAAGAAAATGCGGGTCCCAAAACTTTTTTTCCCAAAAAATCTCAGAATGCCTTCATATTACATCCATAGTAGGGTGGACAAAACTACCGACAAAATTTGAGCAGAACATGTGTAGAACGCATCCGCGGGAGTCCCCGGGCCGTTGATAATATTGATCCCATCAATAAAGCTGAAATGAAGCCGGGATTTTGTACTCTAGCTGGGTTGACCTCCATTGCTTCAGTAATAGTAATAGCCTTGGGGCTATAGAACCTCGAGGTTGCCTCGAGGTGTGTTTAGCTTGAACAACTCGGAAGTTGCCGGAATTAGCCGAATTGCATTGGGTAATTCCAAGTTATTCTCTGAGTTTTTCGAACTGAAATGCACCTCGTAGCTTCCTCCTGCATCATTCCTAGTCCAAATTACCAGAATTGAATCTCTAGAGGTCAACTGACTGAGGGTAGGAAATCTCGGCACAGCTTCGGCTTCAATTGATCGCATCAATACTATCATCAATTGCTGTTCCACACATGCTCTGCGCAGATTTAGCCCTGGTCCTTTGGGAAGGGGCATACTACATGTACATAGTATGTACAGATGTAATATAGGGATATTCTGAGATTTGGAAAAAACAAGTTTTCCGAACTCAAAGTTTTTGTTTGGTTTTGATTTTTGCAACGTCTGGAACGTGATAAAAACTCGCCCACCAGTAACGATTTCCAAATCGGGAGTAAAACTTGTCACGAAGTTCCGTCCGCTACCATACTACATACATGCGTCAAATGTATGCTACGGATACCTTCAGTCTTTGGCCGTTTGAACACCTGAGAGAACAGTTCGCGCTCCAACAACATCAAGTACCAAAAAACAAAAATACCGGTTGGATTATTATAATGGAGATGAAAACTGAGCACAGGGCAAGTTGCATGGCCGCCAACATCCGGCGGTACGAAGAAGAAGAAACACCATCTCAATAGTCGTGTGAAGCGTCGTCGATGTATTCAACATTTTACCATAGGATGTGCCGCGGTCCATGGGTGAGTCTGCAGATTTTGGCCCGCGATGTAGACACCGGCAGTGTGCCTCTTGCATGGTTTTAGCTTTCGCCGACTCGGAGCGAAGGAGAGAGATATGTTCTCGTGGGCACATCTCTCCTCAGATTTCAGCTTGACGTTGCTGCAGCGATACATGGGTTTTGGCGCAGTATAGATAGCCAGTGTTGCATTACACCTTCAAATCATGATAAGTAGCTGTCCATGGCCTCTGCGATTCTAAGCTCTTGCGAGTTTTTGATAATGATTTTGGACTACTAGCATCATTTGGGAGCCCAACGATTAGAGTGGGGTCTTGGCAGAATGATTCGAGGTAGGGGACATTTGCAAAAGGCAAATTAACGAGATGCGCCACGATAACGTGGTAGAAATGGTATTTGTCTCTAGGAGGAAGAAGGCGAGCAGAGAAACGACTCCAGAGAGCTCGAAGACAGCTGAATTTGGGCCGGTTGTGGTAAGCTCTTTGGGAGGACAGACAGAACCTGCGCCACATTTGGCCGGGGCCGTCATGGGCCTCGAGCATATTATTTCAGTACCGACCTTGGACGTTATTGCGAGAATGAGCCACTAACGTAGAGTAGAAAAGACCGAAATATTATATTTTCGTCATTTGACGAGGATTTTACCAACTGATTAGCCTCCGGGAAACTCGAAGGTTCGCTGCAATGCACCATCCAACCAAAAGTATATTTTTCACTGAGTTCTGGACGTCGTCTCTGGACTAGAGGACTGAATTCGACAACAGGGATCGATATTCGATGATTGATCCTGTGACTTTTCCGATGAGAGCAACCGTTTGAGAGGTGCATGAGTCTCGAACTGATAGTAATTCACTGTATAGTGCAAAAACTTTTCCTGTCATGATGCCGAAGTTATTTTGAGGATTACGTGGTTGGGTGCATGATAGATTTTCGCGAGCAACGCTTCCGAGAGCGAGAGAGGGTTATAAAATCGACTTTATTGGATTTGTGGAATTGGGCATTTAACGAGCACGACTCGAGGTCAACCGGCGGTGGGTTGGTAATGAATTCGATCCCGCATTGCAACAGTTCGCGGTCCCGGAATCGAGTCGTTGCTGAAATGCGAAGCAGGTTGCCGGAATGTGACCCAGTGAGAGAAAGACGGAGGAGGTAAGTAACCGTTCCAAAATTGCCTTTTAGTTTGCCTGCAGAATTCCTGACCGCAAGTCCAAGTCGCTATAGTTGTTCTCCCCGTTGGTTTTTGCGTGATGGTTTTTGCGGCATGAAGGTCCTGAGATTCTTGTTGTTTGAAGATCAAATCATTATTCGCCGTCTTTGCACGACTTGGGCACAACACTGGAGTGTATGAAAAGGGACCGGGATCAACATTTCCGGGCCGGTGCATTTCGTAATTCTAAGACGCCCCTAACTTGCACTCCACTCCTCTGCACGTCGTCCGATACGACCCGTACGCCTTCACGTGCACTCTTAAAACGTCGTAGGACGCTCGGACAAGAGCGGTGTCCGCTCTGCCTCTTGAGGAGGCACCTCTCAGCGCGCTGTGCACAGGAGTGCATTTACTTTCGCGGAATATTCATTTCAAGCATTCGAGACCTCTGAGCACCGATGTTGGGCTCGAGATCAAGTGCTACGGGTAGCTCTACCATTGCATGGCATCTCAGCCTCTCAGTGTGGTTCTACGCAAGTTTGCGGACCTTCACCGGGCATTTCGATATTCCATGATGGGAGTAAGAGCAGTGGTGGGGTGACTTGCAAGTATACATGCAACCTGTCGTCGAAAGAAAAAATGATTCCACATTTCCAGAAACGTAGATATATGTACTATTTACTAGTTATCATCTCCTCCTTCCTTTCGCCGTTTTGTATATCCTCCCTTCCCTTCCTTTTACCATCTCCTCCTTCCTCCTTGCAGCTACCCGCCCCCATCCACTCACTCCTATGATAAATGCGTACACTGTCTGCAAAATAAATCTTATTATATGCCACAGTAAACGTAGGGCTGTGCGCCGTGCCCGTCGCGACGGTTCTACGGGTTCCGTCCGACGGGTAGCCGACCCGTTCCGTCGAGGGTTATGAAAAACATTCGACGGGACGGCAACGGGACGGTTTTCCAGGCCGACGGCCGTCGACCGTCATGACGGGTGACGGGTTTGCCAATGGTAAGCACACAAATTTCGCGCAATTTTGACCATTTTCTGTGGGCTATACACATGGTTTGCTTCTGTTAACATTATACGACAGTCCGGAGAGGTTTGGATCACTCACGACGGCATTCCCGCTTACCAAATGAGCACCACCCAGCTGAATCCTGAGTACCTGTTTTCCAACTATTCTGTCAAACAAATTTTCTCGTGAGATTCCAGTCATCCTCTCAACTGCGGAAGCACTTAAAAACCCCAAAGCAAGTACGTTGGACTCACAATGAAATTCAGGAGTGCTTGCTCATGCCTGCGCAGGTGTATTTCAGCCTGATTTGATTGTCAATCTTGTGCTTACCGAAAGATATGCTAACAGGGTATATTCCCGGTTATTTTCCAGCAACAATAATGACCCTTGTTCCCTGCGAAGGCACCGACACCGTCCCGTTGCCCGTGACGGCCGTCCCGTCGTCCGTTCCGCGCCGTAGGGGTTTGTCCAGCCTGTACGACGGGACGGAGACGGGACGGGTTTGCCCGTTGAACTCCCGTTGAAACGACGGCCGTGCCCGTCACGGGCACGGCGAACAGCCCTAAGTAAACGCAGCTCAGAGCTGTGATTTGCTACAAGTCTATCCAACTGCAAGTTGTAACACTGGTCAGCCCGGATCCCTAGCTATAGTAGTACCATGGCCAGTAGTAAGGAGCGCCAGCCGATACACTTTTCCCTTTCCCTCGCGTACATCATGATATCCACTCCTGGCTCCATTCTCCCCGTCAGCCAGCACCCGACCAGTATTATATTTTACCTCAGGCTATGTAGCCGCCAGAACTCGCTACAGCTACAGCGCTTAATTAATTGCCTCTGCGCGTCAGCCCAGTGCGGCGTGCATTAATTTTATTCTGGATCCATCATTTTTCGTTTTTTGTTTTGTTTTGTTTGCATAATTCGCATGAATATGCATATCTACATACGACCTGTCACCGCCAAAGAAAATCGATTCCACATTCCCACATATGTACACACTCTTTCCAGAAACTTATACACTTATCCGACACACTATTTATCATCTCCTCCTCCCTCCTCCCTCCTTCGTCTCCATCCACTCCATTATGTATATGTGCTCAGAGCAACGGCGTACGCCGACTGTCTGCAAATAAAATATTTAAACGCACTGGCAGCCCAGATTAGACCCAACTCCAGCTCCAACTCCAACTCCTAAATGAAAAAGACGTCGCTGTCTCCCACTGTCTCCCGCTCTAGGCTGAACCCAACTCGCCTGTCTGATTCAGATGTCTAGACGCGCAGGACATCATCCATCCATCCATCCATCGCGCCTGTACATCCATCGTTATACACACATCCATCGCCCCTGTAAATATGTACATCCGTCCGTCACGATGAGGCACTGACGCTCGAAGGTGGCGTGGCGTACAGATGGAAGCCACAGGACGGACGAAGGCGGATTTAGCGCAAAGAGGCGGATTTAGCACAGTTTAGCACCGCGAGCGACTGGCACGCCAAGTCCACAGCTCCATTTACAAAATTGCAATATTAGGACCGACAGGCTGCATGTTGCGTGTTGCACGCTGTCAGTATAACGAGACGCGGACCGCGAATGTTTTTTTTTTGTGTGTTTTCATTTAAAGCCCGGTTGCGCGATAGCTTCCGACTCGGGAGGGCCTCAAAGGTGGCGTGGCGTGCAGATGGAAGCTACAGGAGAGACGAAGTGGATTTAGCACAGTTTATCACAGCGAGCAACTGGCACCCACACTGGTAGCACGGCACCAGTAAGTCGGTTCAACCCGGCACAAAGTGGTAATAGCAATGCTGGCCACGATGGGGAGTAGGGACGAGATGGACAGGTTGCATGCTCCATACTGCCTGCTGACAGTATAACGAGACGCGGGGAACATTTTTTTTTTCATTCAAAGCCCGGTTGCCCGAGCCTCCGACTCGGGAAGCGCTCGAGGGTGGCGTGGCGTGCAGATGGAAGCTGAGAGAGGAAGACGAAGTGGATTTAGCACAGTTTAGCACAGCGAGCAACTGGGACCCACACTGGTAGCATGGCACCAGTAAGTCGGTTCAACTCGGCACAAAGTGGTAATATCAATGCTGGCCAGGATGGGGAGTAGGGACGAGATGGACAGGTTGCATGCTCCATACTGCCCGCTGACACTATAACGAGGCGCGCGAATGTTTTTGTTTTTCATTTAAAGCCCGATTGCGCGATAGCCTCCGACTCGGGAGGCCCTCGAAGGTGGCGTGGCGTGCAGATGGAAGCTACAGGAGAGACGAAGCGGATTTAGCACAGTTTAGCACAGCGAGCAACAGCCCTGGCACGCACAGCACCAGTAAGTCGGTTCAACCCGGCACAAAGTGGTAATATCAATGCTGGCCAGGATGGGAACGGGACCGACAGGCTGCATGTTATGCTGACAGTGATATATCGACACACGAGACGCGGACCGCGAATGTTTTTGATTTTTTTAAAGCCCGGACGATAGCCTCCCACTCGACTGGGAGTACACGTCGCCGGCTGACGCGCAAAATGGAACCATTGTGCCTGTACATGTATGTCCAACGATCCCTGCGGCGCGATAGGGGGTTAACATTGAAGTGGCGTGCAGATGGAAAAAGCGGTCGAGCGCGCCGATGGTAGAGGACGGACGAAGCTGATTTAGCGCAGCGCACACGAGCAAGCCGGGATGGGGACGGTATGAACAGGCTGCATGTTATGCTGACAGTCATATATCGACACACGAGACGCGGACCGCGAATGTTTTTGTTTTTTCATTTAAAAGCCCGGCTGCGCGATAGCCGACGCGCAAAAAAAGAAACATTGTGCATGTATGTCCAGCGATTCCTGCGGCGCGCGTCAAGGGACTGAACGGTGACGTGCAGATGGAAAAAAACGGTCGAGCGAGACGACGCGGATTTAGCGCAACGCACATGAGCGACAGCCTTGGCACGCACGACACCAGCAAGCCACGATGGGGACGGGACGAACAGGCTGCATGTTGTACGCTGTACGCTGACAGTGATACAGTGAG
Source organism: Mycena leptocephala (assembly GCA_029378395.1). Classification (NCBI taxonomy): domain Eukaryota; kingdom Fungi; phylum Basidiomycota; class Agaricomycetes; order Agaricales; family Mycenaceae; genus Mycena; species Mycena leptocephala. The sequence goes on along the minus strand of JARJLF010001703.1, from coordinate 8,994 downwards.
GTCGCGCAAGATGCGGACCGCGAATGTTTTTGTTTCTGTTTTTTTAGCCCGGTTAAGCTCCGTGACGATAGCCTCCGACTCGGAGTACCCTACGCCGGCTGACGCGCAGGAACGAATCATTCATCGTGCATGTACATTCATACGCGACGGGATTGAACTGGTTGCCGGTGGCAAGTATTGCGCAGAAAACGGTTCACAGAGCGCCGGTTCATGTATGTACATGTCCGACGATCCCTGCGGCGTGCGTCAGGAGATTGAACGGTGGCGTGTAGATGGGAAACAAGATACGGAGAATGTAGCGCCGCAATGATTGTCGTGCGAACCATAACACATCCAGGCTTTACTGCAATAAAGTAACGCATGCATTGGACCGGACTTCCACAGCGCCGGTTCGACGCGCAGGAAGCCTGAAGGATATCAGTGCTTCGTGCTTGTACATATGGGATTGAAGTGGCATGCAGATTGCGTGCAGATGGAAAAAAAGCGGTCGGCGCCTGAGATAAGTGATGAGTCGGGACGGTAGACGAAGTGGATTTAAATATGCACAGCGGGATACGAATGGGCGGGTGACTGACGACGCTGCGCACGGTACACGACAAACTGGCGCGTACATGAGCTGACGACACCAATAGGGCATTCAGCACCGTGGGCGTGCGAGACGCGGAGATGAAAGTTCAGAAGCAAAAAAGCCTGAAGGATTGCATGGAGAACCGCTGTGACAACCGCCGGCTCACGTACATGCACGATGATTCTTCCACGTCAGGATATTTTGGTTGCCGGTCCCGGTGCAGACAGATGAACAAAGTTAAAAACATCGACGAGCGGAATGTCGGACCGGATTGGACTGCCAGAATGGAATATGGCTGTGGCGCGTTGACGTGCGGAATGGTTGTAGTGCGTTCCACGAGAGCACGAGACACCAATAATCCGGAGAGATGGATGCACCGGAGATGCTTGTCGTGTCGGTCGTGAGATCCGAAGAATCGGTGGACGTTGATAATGAAGATTCAACATTGATATTGAAGGATGGAATGACGTCGTGGTCGGAAAAGGAGGAGGTAGTGAGAGGTAGTGCATAGTGCACACATCTCGGCGGAGACAATGAGGGCGGTCGGGGCGGCTAACACGAAGATCAACACAGAAGCTCGAGCCTTCCCTGGAGAGTGGCTGGCGTGATTGCGATTGTACCTGTAGTTGATCATGACCGACATATGTCCGGAAGACTAGATCCAGCGCCTAGTGCATCAGGAAGGCGAATCGAATAACCAAAGAACAGAGGGGGGGCGAGCTTGAGCGTGCAGTGCCGGGAATTCAGCGTGTAAATCCCAGCGCTGCAAGCAGAAGAGAAACGCCAACGGCGTCAAACTACAGCCCGCTCGCATTCTTCAAATCGTTCCAAGGCGGGAGGCCGAAAGCGGCGGGCAGGTCGTCCCACATCTTCGCCCGCCCCGCCGTCACCGCCGCCCCCGCCACCTCCCCACACGCAGAGCAAAATCGCTTCTTGACGTACTCTGCCATGATGAACCCGTACACCTGGGTCGAGAGCAGGACGCTTCGCAGGAGCGATTCGCGCTTCAGCTGGCATTTGGAGGGGTCCTTGCACTCGGTTGCGGGCTTCCACGCGACGAGCCAGCCGAGGGAGCTCGTATCGCCTTTCCACTGCGCCTGGAGGAGGCGTTCGTGCCCCACAGCACATACGGCGCGATCCGAGGACGAGAGGACGCTGAGAGATCCGTCTGGCCTTCGAATCTCCTGGAAGACAGTCTCCTACATACATCTGTATCAGTCTCACGTAGTAAACATTCTAAGGACCGCTTACCAGAGAGAACTTCGCCAACCGGTAGTACGCGCAAGGCAAAACCGACAAGAGGTTGTTTTCCCGGGCCAAAGTTACAATGTCATAGAGGATACCCGGATAATGGACGATTCGGGTCGTAGTGTATTCGCCCTGATAGGAAGGAGACGCTGCGACCGCCTCTGATAGAGCGACGAACGCCTCGAGCGTCGGGGGGTTCTCGTACGCCAGGCGCTCCATGGCGATGCTGAACAGGTCTTTGAAGTCGTATTTGCGACCCAGACGGACAAAACTCGAAATATACGGAAACGGAATGGCTTTCGCGTTGAATAGCGCCCTTATTTAATTGACTGAGATGAGCCCAAGGTAGGGAAACAAACTTTGCACTCACGGATTATATAGCGCCTTCAACAGGTTCTCTACGTCGATAACGTCGTCCTGGAGCTGTATAACGGGGCAGCCGTCGATGCTAGACTGGTCCGGTGGCTGGGGAAGTCCCTGCATGGCGCGGAAAAATGACGAGTGCATGGAGAGAACGCTCCAGTGGACGCGGAATTGGGTGTTGTCGGCCAGTAGGACGACGCTCCCATCGGTGTGCCATATTTCCGAGCGCGTTATGGGCGCGTTTTCGCTGCGTTGGCGTTTTGCCGGAGGGGAGGACATGGTGGTGGTGAGAGAGAAAGTCGCGTTCGCGCCGATCATAACGGTGCGGCCAAAGCGTTTGATCTCAGGAGATTTGTCATCAAGTCTCCTTCTCCTTGTCAGTCATGTTGGCGCCGGTCAGCCATGGGCCCAGGCCACTCATTCGGACCTATGTACGTGCCAGCCGCTCGCCACTCGTTCATGTACGCGTCTCGGCCGCATCGGATCGGAGCGCGCAACCAGTGGATTTCGCTCTCTATTTTGGGTTCAACTTAACAGCGTATCTTGCATCAAGAAGTCTTAACGTGTTGGACCCACTTACTCGCAACTTTGCAATCGCCGGCCTGAGGCTTATAGTCTAGGGTTCAATTGTTGGCTACTTCTACTTCTGGCCATTGGACTCCCGCATTACTCGGTACAATTCAATTTGCGTTTTCATGCCTGCCACGTCTCCAGGTTTGCAGAGAGAGCTTTGCCAGGCAAAGAAAAGTTTAATAAGCTTTTAAGCGTTCATTTGTGCGTGATAATTCTTTGCCGACTGCCGTCAAATCCATTAGGCGCCAGCTCCCGGCGGCCGCAGCCCTTTGGTCCCTTGCACTCGCTAACGATATGCATCTTAAGCGCCAGCTTCCAGCTTGCCATGAACGCATCCCAATCCCCCAAAACGCCACTCATCGCTGCTCTCTTCGCAGTCGCATTGGCCGGGACAATCAGTTTCATGGTTAGCTCAACAAACACTCCGCCAGTGATATCCTCCATCGCAGATGCGTCGTGTAGAGACCTATATCACTGCCGGAAGCTCAGGGACATCATCCAAAGCTGTCTAACCACGGTCTTCGCCTGTGCCTGGGTATCCATCCATCCCAATGTGCCGCTAGAGTCCTCATTTTGGAGCGGATAGCACGGAAAGCCGTGCTCCTCTCCATCGGTGTCTTTCTCCCAGAAGTCATTGTGTTTTGGGTGGCAAGGCAGTATCTGGCAGTACGGAGGCTGTCTCGAGGTAATGATTAAACTTTTCGCGCGCGCGCCGTCCTAACCTTGTCGTAGATCTTCACATAACCAATACACATGCCCATTTCCTTACTATGGGTGGATTTGTCACTCAAGATGGGCATCCTATCGTCTCCCTCGAGCCTCTCGACTATTATCCTCCGGAGGTAAAACCCCCGAGTGCGCTGCAAAAATTCAAGGGTAAGATAACTGGGGTGTGGGATAAGATACTTGGCGTATTTGGACACCGCCATCAAACTCGAGACTTTGCTTCGGTGCCACAGCTTGAGCCGCAAGATGGATTCCTGCTGCTCGTACCTCCCTCAGCCTCGGATGGCCAGGTAGATATACCGATGCAGGACATGGAGGCCCAAAGTGTCCACTCGACTCGGAGTGTTAACTCGACGCGCGTCGCCAATTCTCTGGCCGTTCCTTCTCATCGCCCGTCCAGCCCTTCTGCAGATATCCAGATGGATGATCTTGAGCTGCAAAATGACGAGACCACCACTGAGCAAATCAACCTAATGATTCCTCTGCCACCCTCTCGGTCAACGACATTCGGTTCCATCCCATCCTCTCTAGACACTGCAAACCATGGTCCCGAGTCACACAGCACGCCCTCGTCGCCTATCGTACAAATACAGCGGACGCAAAGTGTCGCCAGTTCCCACCAACCCACTCGTCCTAATCCGGACAATTCCGAACCCCCCTCCAATCCCGAAGGCCCACGTCCGCGGGGGGCACGCCCCAACCGTCTATGTGATCGCGAGCCCTGCACATGCGAGATCTGCTTGGCTGAGGCGCTCAACGACCAGCTCCTCACGGACTTCCTGGCTGTGGGGGCGTCATTCCTGACTCGACTTGAGCAGCGGCTCTGGTTTTACACGTCAATTGTGATCATATTCGCGCCGTACACGATGATCGTGATAGTGATGCCCATGCCGTCCCTGTACGGCCTCGTCAAATCCGACAAGCCGTGGGTCGATCCAGCGCAGAGGTTTAATGGACCTCTGTTCCTTCAGAGTATTATTGCTGCGCGCGTAATATTGCTCGGTGTTACTTTTAGTACCCTTCGCGCATATCCAACCAAGGTTTTGTACGATCGATCTTGGTCAAAGTTGATTCCACATTTCTGAATAGACGTGTTTCGAGTACATGAGTGAGCCCTTACAATTAATATCAGTTCAAATGTCGTACATACAGCCGGGGGCGATGCAGCGGCGGCCAGTTGTCGCAGAGGGATTTCATGAATCTGAGAAAGCAGTAGACACGGAGACGACCACCAGATTAGAACACAATTCGTGCAGGTTGCAGGGACTGTAGCTGACGTACTCTCATCCCACTACTGTGTACATTACTATGGAGTGGAGACATGTGGCGGTTATGATTAGATCGTACAGTGCCCATGCTGCAGGTGGGAATGCGAATCGAATAATCAAGAAGCAGCGTGCCGTGCCCTGGATTCAGCGAGTACACATCTCGATGCTGCAAGGGGAAGAAACGAGAACGATGTAAAATTACAGTTCGTAATTCTTCAACTCGCTCCAAGGGGGGAGGTTGAAAAAGGAGGGGAGATCTTCCCACATTTTTGCACGACCCGCCGCTACAGCTTTCCCCACCATGTGTGCACAGAGGACGCAGAACCCTTTTCGTACATCTGCGGCCACGATGAAAGTGTAAACCTTCGGTGAAAGTAAAATGCTCTTCAGAAGCGATTCCCGCCACCGCTGGCACTGCGATATGTCCTTGCAGCCATTCGCAGGTTTCCATGAGAGAAACCAGCCTAGCGAGTTGTCTGGTTTCCACTGCGCCTCGAGAAGCCTTTCGTGGCCCACCACACATAAAGTGTGGTCCGCGGATGACAAGACACAGGCGCTTCCATCTGGCCTTTGGATATCCTGGAAGATAGTTTGCTACAACGAGTTTGATTTCATGCTACCGGTTCAAAACGTCCCACTTACCAGAGAGAGCTTCGCTACGCGAAAGTATGCGCAAGGTAAAATTGCCATAAGGTTGTTTTCTCTTGCCAATGTTAGCATATCGTAATGGATCCCAGGATAATGCACAATTCGCGTCGTATGGTGGTTGACACTTTTCCAGCAGCTGCCGCGAGCGCGTCCGATAAAGCGGCGAACTCCTCAAGTGTCGGGGGATTCTCGAAAGCCAGCCGCTCCACTCCAATACTGAACAGGTCTTTGAAGTAATATTTGGCTCCCAGACGGACAAAACTCGCTATATGCGGAAATGGAATGGCTTTCGCGTTGAAAAGTGCGCTTATTTAATAGGATAAGAAAGTGGATGCAGCTTGTTTCACTCACTCACGGATTATACAGCGCCTTCAACAAGTTCTCTACGTCGGCAACATCGTCCTGAAGCTGTATGACGGGGCAGCCGTCGATGCTAGGCTGGTCGGCTGGCTGAGGCAGCCCTTGAATATCACGGAAGAAGGACGACTGTTGCGCGAGGACACCCCAATGCACGCGGAATTGTGTGTTTGAGCTTGCAAAACAACACTCCCATCCAGATACCATATTTCAGAGCGCGTTAACGGCGTGTCTGTGTTGCACTGGCGTTCTGTGAGAGGTGAGGACATGGTAGCAACAGAGAAAGGGGATCGGCGACCCGGGCCGGAAACGGCGAGAGCCGATCAAAGGCCAAAGCGTTTGATCTCGAATCCTTTTTCGGTGTACTTTCCTACAGAAATTTAATAAAAGTGAAGAAGGGATCTTAACGCGTCGTTTGAGAAATGAATATTAAAATTAATGGTGAAGCATACAGTGTGCCATGCACTACAAGTCATGTGTTCGATCAAATATCGCCAACGCCTCATCGCGGCCAACTTCCCAGTACTCCTGCATGTAAAACTCGTCCTGCAGGCAACCTTCGTCTTCACTGACTGTGATACACGAGCCAACGTCCGAGTCGGAACTGTCGGAACCTTCGTCGTCATCAGTCGAGTTGAAGACATAGTCGGAACCGTCACTGGATCCCTCGTCTCCATCATCTAAATTAAAATAATAATCATCACTTGTGTCGTTTCTGGTGAACGCTGCGCCGTTCACTGAACTTGGGTCGGTGAACTCCGAAACGGCCGCTAGGATTGTCAATACGTCTTTGGTTTCCTGCAGATCGGAGTCCTGCTCATCGCAATCGCTGACACCATCTTCCGCATTCCCACACGTGGCTTGTGATTCAATTTCGTCCCGTTGTAGGGGGATATCTCGAAAGGGTATTAACTTGACGTCGAGATTTCGGCAGCCCTGCAGAGCAGGAAACGCGTCCTTCACCCCAACAGTAATGAAGGGAGGATCCTGGCACGATATAAAGACATCGATGAACTTGACTGTCTGATGTGTCAAAGACTCCGATTCCAGATTGCTGTGTGCAGCAAGGTGCTCTAGAACAGGACACCTGTTCAACAGTTCCTGACGCGGTAGCAGGGGGTGAGTTCGGAGGAATGTGATGGTGGGCCCGTATGCGTCAAATAATTCTTTGATCATCTGTTGTTTGGTCCTGCTGGCAGAAGTCGTGTAACCGTATATCCACAATCGCCGCAAGTTGGGAATTAGCCATTTGGACGGCAAAATTACCGATTGCTCCTCGATTGTGAGACACAGAGCTTCTAGTCTGGGGAAAGTAAGTACTGAATGCTGGTCATCGTGCGCGGCTGGGATGGTAAATGCCAGGGATGTAAGGTTCTGAGAAAGCTCGATCAGGGAAGGGAGGATGGCAGAATATGGGATGTAGCTATTATACTCCAGAGAAGTGATGGAGGAGTTCATAGCTGGCAGCCAGTAGAGAGTCCTGGGATCCAGAAGGGTGGGGAAAATCCGACGTGTAAGAGATTTGGGCAGAGCCCTAAAACCTGCTTGGTTTCATGCTCGTGCAATTTAGAGTAACCACGGGGCACGAAGCAGTCGAGATCCAGGTGCTTCACAAGAGGACCAAGCCCCTCTCGGCCCTCGAGCGCGGTAACAAAGACGGGCAACTGGGTAATCCGATGCAATGTCACCCTTCCATAGAGCAGTTCGGTACCGACTTGGTTCCACGACTTGCAGACAGTAAGGATGGAAAGCTTCATGCGCAAATCAACCGATGAAATGTCTTGGGGATACGGTGGCATCGATTTCGTCCCGCTGAGCAACCACCTGGGCGGCAGGGCATTACGGAATATGGCGAGCAAAATCTCGTGTGGCAAGGCAGCATAGTCGCTTCGGCAATACGTCTGGGGTAAGGGAAAGAAAAATGAGATTTCTTGCGGATCCATATACGACTTACCCCCAGTTTGAGTAAAAGGACATTATTGGCATGTTCAAGGCGAGCGTTTTCGATCTTCAATTGCTCCAGCTCGATTTTATCTAAATAGATATCCCGAGAGTTGGCCTCTAGATCTAATTAGTCGTCGAATGTGCTGGTTTGTGATACTAGGTCTCACCACTGTCGTCTTGATGAAATCATACAAATAATCCCAATCTCGATAGGCTCCCGGATCTTCAGCAAGTTTGCGCTCAAAGTCATCGAGGTTTGGTATTCCACGCATGATGGTGGGAGAGAACAAGGGTAAAGTGACCGCCCTTTTTTATGAGATTCTCTTTCAAATCAAAACAAGCACGATTCGACGGTCGGGTCAAAGAGGTCAAGAGGTTGTGCGGGAATGAAAGAGCCTTTCTTCATCAGTGGCAGTGCCACAAAGTTCTTCAAATAGGGGCTCGTCAATACTTTACTCGAACTGTTTCAAGTACGCTTGACGTTCGAAGCATCGTATTTTCACAAAGTGAGAAATTAAAGTCGCGCCGATAAAGGAATACAGGATGTACGCGGTCAGTGAAACTTGCGTCTTATTCCCGGTTCCCCTCGACATATTTGAGACCCAGTCGAATCCATGCAAAGTGTGACGCGAAATCGAGTGTTGTCGGCCTAAGACAACGCTCCCATCGCTGTACCAGATTTCTGAGCGCGCTATGGGCGCGTTTTTCGTCCGTTGGCGCAAAACGCTGGAGGTGAGGAGGAGTCGAGCACAGGCAAGAAAGGGATCGGTGATCAACCGGAATAGGCGGATCAAAGGCTACGTCTTTGCCAAACAACAACATTCTCTCGTCTAGCTATCTGGTAGCTATATCGAGTTATGCCAAAGTTGAACCTAAAGCGCACCCGCAAGAAGAGGCCGACTATAGAGCCCATAAAAAACGGAAACGCGAATCGAAACGCGCGCGGACAGGTCCTGAAGCTTCTGGCAGTCGCAGAACCGATAAACCGACTCGCAAATGGGACTCGAGCGACTCGGATGGGGACGACGGGGTGTATGGCCCTCATCCACCCGAGCGGGCCCCTCTTCCAAATCATTCTCCCCGGAAGACTCGGATTCCCGCTATAAACCTGACTATGATGCTATCCGAGCAGAACTGGAGGAAGCTCGTTTTCGGAGAAGATGGCTGGGGCGTTTGAGGATGACGACCGGCTAGATTCGCTGGAGGCACAAATGAACGATTATGCACATGTACCCGACCGTTGGAGGACGGATCGCTTGCATGTGGATTATGCTCACGCCGTCCCGGACGATATCTTCA
>JARJLF010001702.1:0-65460 GCA_029378395.1 Mycena leptocephala | reverse complement strand
CAGCGTGACGGGCACCGCCCCACTCAGCTCGAGACTTAAATTTCAAGCTCTGCCCCAGCTCAATTGACATATCCGAAAAGTACCAGTCTGCCTACGGCAACAAGCCCCGCCTTGTTAGAATGGCGTAGGCAGACTGGTTACGAGTCTAGAAAGAGACGTCCTGCGAACCATCTCAACATCCGAATATTATATAATAACATTGACCTCCGATCACGGATCACGGGTAATCGACAGACTACAACAAAGTGAGGTACATACAAGTTCAGAAATTGGTTGTAGCGTCTGTTTATAAGAGACTACTTCAAACCTCATTTCCATAACTACCACTTTCAGTTTCAGTTTTCCTCTCCTTGCTCATCCTCTATCCCCGAGTCGCGGAACGGCCCTGTTAGCGAACTAGTCGTCAATGATACTTCAGAGTGAGGATAACGTTTCTAGAATTTGACAGTTAAGTGGGCAGTGTTTCTACATAGCAGTATGCCTGCCAACACCACTAGTGATGTTCAGGGCCCGGCCTGGCCTGGAAGCCCGGGCTTGGGCCCAGCGGCTTGGGCTTCAGATATCCCAAGCCCAAACTCGAGCCCTCGAGCAGGGCCGCAAGCCCCGGGCTTTGGGCTCAGGCCCGGGCCTGACTCGCGAGGCGACAAATCGCAAGGTACACTGCAGAATGACGATATGAACAGGTATTCAAATGTCTCAATGGTTATTGGAATGACTACTGACTTGATTTCTCCACTTCTCAACCAATCCGATACGCAATTTCCGTTTTCGGATGCCCGGAGTTGACCTTTTCAACCGTGCTGATAGCTATCAGTTGTAAGATTTTATGGGCAGTGAAATTTTCTGACTCAATGCCAGTAAAAGCTGACCTGATGCACGAGTTTTGAAGTCAAAATTAGAAGTTAAGCCCAAGTTCATAGGTGGTAGTGAAGCCCAGGCTTGAGGGCCTAGCTTAGGCTTGAAAAATCTGAAGCCCAGGCCCTGGGCCCACTCACGCCCTGCGTCAGGCCCAGCCCAGCTTAGGCTCAGCAGGGCTTGGCCTAGCTAGCTTAGGGCTTGAGGCCGGGCCCTGAACATCACTAAACGCAACGAGTATTAGGGTGTTACACAGTAGAGATTTCAGGCTGATTTCGAGCTGATTTCGAACTGGATTTCAATCTTGATTTCGCAACGGCGTGACACGGAGAACGCCGAAATCTGTTTTCATCCGAGCGATCAAAGTTGATTTCAATTTTCAATTTCACCCGCTGTCATCTTTCTGGGCCGCGCCCATCGCCTCCCGCCGTCGGCCACCACAACGAGCTCAATATCTGCCTTTTGCAACTTCATTATGTGACGCACTTTTTGTGAGATAGTCAGTCCATGGTGGAGCTTAGACCCTATGTAGCTGGTTTGTATGAAATTCCTTTGGTCGTTGTAAAATATGCTGGCGGGATCGGTGGGGCGCGAGCGGCGGGATGTAGGCGGCCAACAGCGAACAACATTGGGACGACACCGAGTTGATGTGAAATCTGCGTTGCTAGGCAGTCTCATCAAGTCACACCAAATCAGCCTCAAATCTGAATCGAAATCCAGCTCGAAATCAGCCTGAAATCTCTACTGTGTAACACCCTATTGTAGATGGTACGATGACCGCCTCGAATTCGCGGAGAAGCCACGCATAACATGATTGCAACTAGCTACGTATACTGCTAGGCAGGTATGACAACAATAGTATCGATAGCATAATCAAATGGGAAGTTGTGAGAGCGGAGAGCCAAAGAAACCCTGTCCACCCTCAAAATCGGCCTGAGCCGTAATCTCGATCTACCAGCAGTGAAGCAGTCAGTGTCCCTCAGATTTCAAACATACTGGTCATGACAACGCACCTCTTTGCGGCTCCTGCTCCCTTCCCTGGCCACGAATATGCCGGAGGTCAGCAATTCAGTAAATGATTCAATCTCCTCGTTCGTTGATCCCCGGGTTGGCCAGGCACCAGCCGCGGTGATGGTTGAGTAGATAGTACTACTCCGGCGACTCTGGAGTGTAGTGAGCAGAACACCGGGGTCCGCCGTTAAAACGCTGATGACTCGAAGACTCTGAAGCAGGGTTCCGTCGCCTATTTGGTCCAGAATCGAGTTTGCCAAGGCATAGTCGATAAACAGGTCGAAAACCGAGGAACATGCGCGCAGCCACATGACTAGATTTGAATCCAATAGAGCACAGTCTTGGGTCAACTCCAAAGTGAACTGCTGAAGGGCCGGCAATGAACGGACGAGGGAAATCGGTCCGGAGCAACTCCCCCTCACTTCCAAGGAGAGCTGTATGACAGAGTCCAGTGAAAGATTTTGGAGAAATCGGGCTGCACTACCCAGACAGTCGGCGTTGACGGTCAACCTCCGGAGCTGGGACAGGGCAATATCCGACTGCGCGCATTCAAGGATCCCATTGTCGTCGGAATCCACGGAAATAAGTGCTGTAATAAGGGACCGGCACTCTTGAAGAGCGGAATAGCAATGGGAGATGGGAGAAAACATTGATGTGATGTTCAACTCGGTGAGACCGTACCATGGAATCCCAAGAAGACTGAGCCCGATTGAGTCCCTCCATGAGTGCAACGTGACGTAACGGAGCCTAGGTGCCTGGACGAACACAGACATTGGGCTGAGAAGCCGGGTGAGTTCATCGGAATTGTCGGAAATACCCATGTCGAGAGCCTCCAACAGATCGACCGACCCGCTGGGCAACGCGAAAAAGGCATTAGGGAAGGGAAGACGATCGACATTTAGATGGAGAATTCGGCCGGAATACTGGACGAGCAGTCGCAGGAAGCCATAATCACGTCGCGCCGCTTTGATCTCCAATGTCAATGGATACTCACCACTGCGGGAAAGCCAGATATCAAGGGCGTTCAGCAGGCGCGTGATGTCTCCGTCCTTGAAGTCGACCCGAATATCGTTCCAGAGCTCCTGCGTTGCCAGTGTGACGGTTCGCCAGTGGGAGCAGACCCGGGATAGAATGAGGCGGATGTCCAGGTGGACACTCAGCGAACGCCGTGGAACCACAATGCGGTTCAGGTTGGGTCTGCCCCAACAATCTGCGGACAAGATGAATATTTTGCGGATGATCTCGACTGGAAGGGTTTTATGCGGTGCCAGAGCCACACGATAAATGTCTATCAGAGGTAATAGGGCGCTACGACGGGAGTCGAGGATCCTTGAAGCTTCATTGATGTGCGTCAAATCTTTTTCTGCGTCGTACAGCCACGTGCGGGCGGTGAGTGCTTCGGACGAGGGGATGGATTGATTTTTGAAAGAAGCTAGATGTTTGGGACTCAGAGGTGGGTCTGTGCCCTCAGCTGGCCTAATAGTAATAGTTATTTTGTTTCGATCTTCACTGAACTGAATCCTGAGTACCACTCGCGCATCTTTTGTCGGGCTTCCGCGTGTCCACTTCAGGTCTCTAGATGGAACCAAATTCGACTTTATTGGAGGCCTGGATGGGCGCGCGACCAAACTCTGGGATGGGGGTTGGCCGTCGTGGGGGTGCGATGGCAAGGTGCGATCCAGGGCGCAACAAGTCAATGAAAGGGCTCCGTGAATGACGGGCGAAGTGACGCGGTAGTGACGGGACGGTGGCTGTGTTTTTTTCGGCGGCGTAGTGAAGGAGAAATGAAATACTCCAATTTTGTACACTCGGTCCAGGGAAAGCTTGAAAATGGCTGGGAGTTCGAAATCCGGTTTTTGCAGATTTTTGCGATTTTTACCTACGGAGATACAGCTTCCCCGTCAAAAGCGGCGGAGGGGCATGAGTCGACTGTTTTTACATTTTTCGTCGAAAACGCAAAGGGAAGGGGTAAAAACTAACTATACCAAAACTCCTGGTCGTGACCCCGGACACTTCATCAGCCGGCAATCAGTCGGCCGCGTGATCCGCACGCTTGCGGCATTGCCCTAACTTCACCGCCTCTATGTTTCCCAATATGAATAAAACGGTCAGGCAATTCGGAACGAAATGAACGTAGTTCGTATCCAGATGTCGACAGTGCACGAAGAGATGGAGTTTGCGTTTTCAGCAAAGAATACGGGTTTTGATGCAGTGGAGTTGAGTGGAGCTTCGTTTTTGCTTACCTTTGTTTGACGGCGAGTCTCTCTTCCGCTCCGCTTCTGTCATAGTTGCTCCACATATCTCCACGACGCGACCGGAGGCGGAGGAGGGAGTCACATTGTTGCTCGCCAGGTGGTGGAGCAAGGACAGTCCATCCATCCGGTTGCCGAGTGTGTTCTCGGTAGTAGAGCAGTCCTGCAACAACCGAAATTTGGTTCTTTATATATCAAGTGGCCAAATGTTTCACATTGTAGAGCTGCAGCTCCACGCACTTTTTTTGGTTTCTGAGAGAAATCTCAGTGGGATTTTACGTTGTGGAGCGAGTTTTGGAGCGTTGTTTTTTGCATTTCTCGCTTAGTTTTTCAGCATAATTTTTTTTTTACATCAGTTGCAGGACTGCTCTAGTGCGACAAGGTTTGGTTGTTTGACATGTAGAAGTAATTCAAGAAGAGAGAGGGAGATGAAGAAATTGAATCGCATGTCTAAATAAAGTGGAGTAACCACACCGCGTATCGCGCTATGACTCACAAAGTGGAGTGGCCGTCAAACAAAGGTAAGCAAAAACGAAGCTCCAACACTGCATCAAAACCCGTATTCTTTTCTGAAAACAGCTGTATCTCTGCCGTTCCGTTAGTACTTTGCAGTGTGCAGAGAAAGGACAAGGCAAATAATTGATTCGAAGGCGGTGGAACTTGGGTGAAACCGTAACGGAGAACACAAATTAAGTAATTAATTGGATGCGGCTGGTGAATTACGTTAGGATACACGAGTAAGAAGATGGCACCGCATGGAGGGTTTATTGCTTTAGTGCATGCGTCGTGCAGGAATTCCGAGCAGAGTGTGGCGGCAACTTCGAGTCAGGTCGCGCAGCATCGAGAGATTGCTTGAAGGATGGCCAATAAGCGCCAGAATCTCCGGAGAACCAAGAAATCATCTAATTGGCAGCTTTTGCAGACGCAGAAAGCCGGATTCCCCGCAGAGCAACCGACGACATGGTGTTTACAAGCGACAGGCGCGACTTTGGTGTTATGTCCTGGCAAATATTTGAAAAACTTTTTTTCAAAACTCACGGCCTATAGCAACCTGGGTGGCCTCTTTCCTAAAAGCTCCCCTCCCTTGCTGCGAAGATGTGCAGTCGTTATTTTGTTCAGATCACTTAAGCCCTGCTTCGGTTCCAATCCCACGTTACGTTTTTGATTCTTTTCGTCTGTTTTTCTTGTCCACACTAACGATTCTGACGCGATGCGGACGACTACATGATCTGGCCCATTGTCTCACCTGTGCCGGAATCCCTTTTGCGCCGCCCCCACGGACATCCTTTGACATCGGGCCTGTGGATCTTGGCGGGTTCCTCAATGCGCAAACTTGAAGATAAGACTTGCTCGGACGTTTGGTGGTAACATTGGTCTTCAGTTCACGTTCACACTTCTTGAGATGCTTTGCTGTTTTGCGAGGTGGTTGAGATGCCTTGCTGTATTGCGTGGTCGTAATGGATCAAGCAGGCTTAAAAATATTTGAGAAACAAATATATTGGACGCATACAACATTCTTAAATATTTTTATCTGTCACAAAATCGTGGCAGACTGTAAACCAAGTTAGTATACGTTAAAATACAGCTTGCTGAACAAACGAACCTCGCGGCAATGAGCACCTGACGCGTCAGCGACAGCGCGGCAATGGTCTTGATGCCGGACATGAAGCGGTCGATGAGCTCCGACTCGTCGACGTCGAGCACAGACGGTGAGAATGCATTGCCCTTGTCAAAGATCTGCACGTCGCTCATGCTGTACGTGAACAGCGAGATGTTCAGCATGTTCAGCAGCGTCGCCTCGAACTGCCCGACAGGCGTGCCGATGACGACGACCTTGATGTCTGCGACGATTTCGATCGTGCCACGGGCGATCTTGGTGGGGATCTGGAGCGCCTGGAGAAGGAGGTCTTGCCAGGCTCCATGCCGGTGTTGCCTGCCGGAACGGTGATGTCCTTGGGCGCAAAGGCACCCGCGTGCCCTGGGGCAGCAACCTTGTTGGTGGTAATGATCTCGCGGACCTCCTTGAGGTCCCCCGCGGTGAAGGCGAAACCGATGTTGCCCTTTACGTGGGGCAGCAGGTGCTCGAACTGGGGGTACTCGGGGAGGATGGAGCGGAGCGCGCGCAGGATCATAGTGTTTTTCCCCATGAGTACGACACCCTTGCCGTGGAGGACGACACGGATCTGGTGCATCTGGTTAGAGCCACATTGTCGACGTTGACCAAGAAGATGCTGGAGGGAATAAGCATGTTCATTAGCCGCCTTGAATCACTGTGTTCCAGCCCCCAATGGACAGAGGGTCTGGCTATATGCATAGACAGAACCCTAGGGGTGTGCAATGGAGTGGGCCGAGGCATGTCGTAGACACGCACGCACCACGGAGGTATTGGTATTGTGAGGCTGCCGATACTTCCGGCCCACTGCCTCCCTAAATTATCCATCTGCTTTATAAAATACCCACAACTAGAAATCCTACACCAGTGCGAAGACATGGCATTCGTTTAGCACCAGCGGTGGACTATAACTCAACCATGGTCTCCTTTTGAACTTGGCCCCGCGGTTCTGCAGTGGCCACGGAACCAGGTATCTTATTCGCCTCGATCACCAGTTTTCGAGATGGACAAAACTGACGACAATTCGACCTTGACGGGACAGAACCGAGCATAATTAGACCTTGATGCGACCACCATCTGCGATAGCCGCCGAACTGAAAACAACCCGACCTTGCAGTACGCCTTTCCGCCACAGACCCATATTATTTGACCTTGATGACCGGAACGGTTTTCGCAACAGACCCAATATTATTGACCTTGATGAGCTGTACGCCTTCCCGCCATGAAACCCAGAATTTCGTGTATATAATTAAAGAACAGCTGAAAACACGATCATGAGACACCAAGAAAAGGAGCATATGTGCATCCCAAACGAGGAGAAAACGGAGGAAAGACTCAGGATGCGGGAGCAGAACTCAGCTTCTGTCGTACAAAGACCAAGGTCTCTTTCACGCTGGCCAGGTTTGTTTGTCCTTTGATCTAGAGATCTAAAATCAGAAAAAGCTGAGCGACGGAAATATCGAATGCTCGCACCAGCCAGCCGTCAAGGGCCGCGGGACCCAGGAGGGCTTCCCTGCGGATATATTCCTGAAGCCTCGAATCAATATCAAAAAGGGCGAAGATCAAATGCACACACATCGGAGAGACCCAACCCGGTGATGGCAACAACTAACAAACAGACAACCTTAGTCTACCGGTAAGGAACGAAATGCACCCGGACTTACTATGGGAGGGAGTGAATCCCTGTTCTTGTTCGATTTTCCGCATCTCTTTAGCCGCAGTCTGCGTTCAATCAGGTCAGGAATCAGGGCGGATAAACAGACATGACTCCACTGACGACGCCGTCCATTCTGTTGCGCTATGTCAGTGATGCGCCGTATACCAAATTTTCAGGGCTCACCGTGGCATAGATATATCTCTAAAGGACGAGCCCGAGTATCAGTAAAAATAAATAACAGGCACAGAATTTACGCACGTCCAGACAACATGTGGATGCACCTCCCGAAAGATCTCCAATGCATATATTCCATCCTCCGCTTCATACGTCGTAACGTTCGAATTTTGACCATGCGAATCAGGATCTTCCGGCTAATTGCATCTGTATATCGCGATTCAGCGAAGATTATAGATATAGGAAACGCAAGGGAACACCGACCGTCATCAACGATGAGGATGTTCAGGTGTAGCGTATCTTCGGCCACATTCCCCTTCCCGTTCATCCTATCGCTCCCTTGAATGACAGCTTGGAGAATGCGCGAGACAGCATGTTGAGGTGCCGCCAGCTTTGCCTTTCGAGCTGCAGTGACCGAATTTGGCGTCACGGGTGGCCACGGGTCGTTCTTCGCCGTTGCAATCGGGTCCGAAGAGACCAGCGTCCGGTGCATTATCCGTGGTGTGCCCGCAGGGGAAATTTCGATGTCCTCCACGGGCAATACAACGGTGAAGATCGAGCCGCCGCCCGGACGGGATTCCACCGTGATCGTGCCGTACATTCGCTCGACGACGGACTTGCATATGTGCAGGCCTAAAGTGAACAGAAGTTGATGTGAGGAAATGAAAACACGGCAAGACGATGCCTACCTAAGCCGGCGCCAGGCGAGAACGAATCGGCCTGCGTGAATGGGTCGAATAGCTTGTTCACGAACTCTGGGGCGATGCCGAGGCCGGTATCTTCCACCCGAAGGGTGATATGCCGATCGTCGTTTTCGTCGGATGCGCGTCCAGATGTGAGCGAGACCGTAATGAGACCTGCAAATACAACGATTGATTTTGTTTACTCTCCAACAGACTAACCACAGACCCTCGGAGGTAAATTTCAGGCTATTCGTGACCAAGGTATTCAATATCCTTTGTAGCGATGAGCTATCGGTTTGAATGCCAGGTACGAACGAACACCGACTCACCGCATGAATCCCGGAAGGTCGAGACTAATCCACCAATTCTTCAAGGTCGTGCGGTCCTCGTACTCGACTGACAGCTCCACGGGCGGTGGTGAGGTTGCTCCTGCAGCGAGCGACTGCCATTGTATCCGCCGCAGCCAGCACGAGCGTGATGATTCCACGGTCGATTGCGCGAGGTCCGCGAGAACGTGTCGTAGCCGGTCGCCGCTGTGCCCATCGCGCGACGCCTGCTCCGTCTTCCCGAACTCGAGTCTGCCACGCACAATGAGTGGACGGTCATTTTTATTTTATTTTTTAAGTCGGACACTCACATGTCGTCGACGATATCGCGCAGCACTGCACCGCAGAATTCGGCCGCGCTAGAAAGTCGTGAGCCTGGCGGGAGCGGCATTATGGGAGGGAAACGACGTACTCCAGCAGGCTCGGCAAAATAGCCAGCTCGCCCGACGAGATGGTATCGCGCACAAGATCGAGTTGCTGCATTGGGTCGATGACGTCAGTACATTCCGCACTGCGTAGGAGGGAGTCATACCCCTAGAAGCCCATGCAGGGGGGTCCGGAGTTCATGAGTACCAACGACAAATTTTGCGTGAGCTTCGGACACACCACGACAATACTTAGGTGGAGAGAATAACGCATCTGATCTGGGAAACGAAAGCTGCAAGTACAGAACGGTCATGGTTAGCTAGATGCGCCGCTAAAGGAGAACGGATTAATGGGCGCGCACCCGTCTTCGCCGCGTCCGCCTCGACGATCGCGTTCTGCGCGAGATGTGCGACGAGTATGACACCGACATTGCTCGTGAATGTTACGTCCGCAGGCTTGAAAGAGAAGAAAGGGGTAGCGGAAGCGACTACGATGAGCATGTTTGGCCGGTGGCTACTGTAGAACGGAAGGACGAGGTGCGGAATGGGTCCTGGCAACCCTACGACCAGGGTTCCCGGTGCAGAGGAGGATGTGGGAGGAGAGAGAGCTTCAATAGCGCTTCTAAGCCAGAGAAGCTTCCCGAGCCGGAGAAAACCGAACGTCCGTTCTGAGATCGATGTGAGTTGATGGATCTGGTAGGGAAATGGAGAGATACGTACAGCTACATACATATCCAGGAAGCTGGCAATCGCAGCCATCGCTTCTGGGGTGTTGAATTTTCCCTCTTGACCGGTGTACACTGCGGAGCTGGAGCTGCCCAGAATCCCTTTCGACAGTCGTGCCTTTGCCTGCGAATCTTGGCCATCCACGACCCAGCTATGTGATCTTTGCCGGCGTGGACTCAGCTGAATGAGATATATTAGCGCAGAATACCGGAGATAGTGAATCAATTATACATACCGGGGTTGCGTGAAAAGAGGTGAGGTCGACGATAATAGCGAAATCGGCCTCGAGTAGTTGCTGGAGCTCCTTCGCTGCGCTCGCAAAGAGAGCGGAGGTTAAAGTCCCGATGTCCACGTCCCTCCGTCCATAGCGGACTCGGAACCCTGCACTGCCGGTTCGGGAGCGGCAGCGTCCATCAAAGCCTGTTGGCTCGGCTCCACCAAGGCCTTGTTCAGAAACAGGCTCACGGCATTTCGGAGTCGGGTCTCCTTTCCTCTCTGCCAAATTTCCCAAGTAGACCGGAGCTGCACGGACAGCAAAGTGGAGAGGTCGTCGAGAACTTTGAGCTGGGTGTCGGAGAGCTTGAGGAATGGCCGGTTTGACGTGAGCGCTACAACGCCGACGGTTACTCGCTCCGAGGCGAGGAGATTGGACGGGTCGACCTCGAGGGTGATGGGGACACCAACGTATCCTTTTACTACTAAATTTGAGAGATAAACGCGCATGCAGAGAATTCGGTGCTCACCACCATTAGAGTCCACTGCATTGCCAGTGAAACGCCTGGTTACACATTTAGGGCCACCGCGGGGAAAAAAATCCTGAGGCGCACCAATGGCCATCTAACTGGTGGAGCTGGTAGTCGTCCGTGTCTGTCTCCACTTCTTCTGTTCCAGCGGAGGCGGAGACTCCGACACCCAGTGGGATGGGAAATTCACCGGCTTTACTCACAACGACCTGAACGTCATTGTGAAACAAGCTAATGGTGCAGACAGGTGCAAAATGGAAGAAGCTGTTCACGAGGGAAGACGACCAGTGGAAGTTCTCCCGTTGATCTTGACGAAACAAACTGTGGACGCGAATGAGTAGGAATAAGAATCACAGAAGCTTATAACGCACTCGTATTCCTGTATTGTCTGTCGACGAATGGTCTCTTCATCGGCTCGTGGCGGAGGTAGAAAGCCAGCCTGACTATAGAACTCTGTGATGGTTTCTGCAGTTGCGGGGGACGTCTAATATCGCATTAGACGGAATCCACGGACACAAGGAATCGATGTACATCTCCTGGGACATGCGGTAGGGCGAAAGAAGGCCCCGGCGATTCTGATGTCTCAGATTTGAAAGTCGCCGGGCCACAAGCAGATCGAAGTGGGGCTCGCTCCTGGACAAATTGAGTCCATTGTGCCAAAGCATCGAGATCCTCGTCGGCGGTCGTCTCGAGTGCCATAATCGTGGATGTAGCGACGAGAGAAGACAATCTCCTGCATCAGTCACCGTGTCACATTCCGCAGCAGTGTGGCTTTTTTGGCTGCCAAACAAGACTCGGGCCGGGGGCTCCGATTGGCTGCCGCGATTTGAGATGTTGGAATTTCGAGTCCGCGCTGTTGAGGAAGAGCTTTCCTCGTTGGCGTTGCGCAGCCCGATCGGGGTTTTCTTTTATTTCATATACTTATTTGATTTGGTCGTCGAAGTCACCCCTGAATACCCCTATGTCGTCGACAATCCCTCGCTCATGATCATCTCCGACGAGAATCAGTTGGCCGAAATAGCTAGGTCTCCTACCTGACAATTAATTTCTCCGAAACCTGCAAGGAACAAACAAGACCAAACTTAGGATATGACTGAACCTGGAAACTTGACCCGAAACCTGCAAAGAACAAACAAGACCAAACTTAGGATATTACTGAACCTGGAAACTCGACCCGAAACCTGCAAGGAACAAACAGACCCAAACAATAGCATATCTCTGAACCTCGAAACTCGAAACCTGCACGGAACAAATAAATCGAAATCTGCTGTAAAACTGAACTGTTATAAAGCAAGGTTTGAGACGGCAGCAGCCGGCCCTAGTGATCATCTCCGACGAGAATCAGTTGGCCGAAATTAACTGATCCTCCTGGAAGTCTAGTCTAATCTCTATTGCTCGCGGACACGGGTTTGAGGGATACTGTACTATTTCATTCAATTCGTATGTCACGCGTCACTGCGAACAAAATTTTCGAAAATTTTCGTGGGTCATTTTCGAATGTGCCAACAAAGTCACAAAACAGCTGAAAAGTGCATGCAAAAAATTCATTTTTCGCCTGCGAGGTGCATATGGTAAGTAGTGCCGAGGCGTTCACACGAAAACCGGTTTTGACGTGAGTGGAAGCTTACTTTCGCCTCCCATTTTCGCTCGCTCCTTCTCATCTGTGGCTCTTCAACAGTGTTGAGTGCTCCAGAATTGACAGAAGTGAGTCGGTAGTTCGAAGTGTACCCTACAGCACTGAACGACCTTATTAACCATATGTGAGGAGGTCCTGCTACTTTCCGGTCCATCTACGAAAATTTTGAGGTGTCACACATGCCCTGGCCCATGTACGAAATCCAAAGTTCAAATTTTTCTGTCACAAGTCACAGCGCCGGAGAATTGATCGAAATAGTACAGTATCTATCCGGCGCCATTACTCGTCCCGCTGCCCACGTTGCCCACCTTCTCCCTACCCCCTTTAATTCCCCGTTCCCCTCGGCCGAAGAATACGATCTGCGCATTGGATTTGTTAGCGCTCTCATCTTCCAGAATATCAAAGATCCGAAGGCTCACGGATTGGAGGCTACAGACAGCGCTCATGCCATGTGGGCTGCGCTCCACAGCAAGTTCAATCGTTCATCGCTGCTCCTGATCAGCCTGATGACGGAGAAGCTCCGCAACCTGAAGCTCGAGAGCGGGCACGACTTGCCCGCACACCTTGATGAGCTCACGAGGCTCCGCAGCGACGTCTTGCTTATTGGCGGGCGGATGTCCGACACTGAAATGATCTCCGTCATCCTCTCTTCCCTTCCTGGCGAAGATTTCGGGTCCTCCCTGATCACTCTCCAAACTCGTACCTACGTCTAAGAGGTCGTCGCTGACCTGCGCCAATGGTGGGACATTGTTTGGCGCAAAAAGGTCGAAGGAGGCAGTGTTGTAGGCGCGCTCGCAGCGAATGTCAGCGCTGGAGGCGGCGCGTGCACCAATTGCGGTGTGCGCGGTGGCCACACCAAAGATACATGCTGGGCTTATGGTGGAGGGAAAAAAGGGCAGGCACCTTCGTGGTGGAAGGCCCGAGGGGGAAAGAGCCTCGCCAGGCGCTCGTCGACGCTGCGAGGGCTGCGAGGGCAATGAAAGCCGCGAACACCACTGCGAACAACACCACAGTGGCAGCGACCACCAGTGCTCATTGCGCACACTGCGGAAATTGCGGTGGCAGCCCGACACCTACCCCTGCTGCAGCTACTGCGCCCGCCGCTGCGTTCACATCCCCCATGTCGACCTATATACTCGGGACCCATTTCGATTCCGAGGGTGCGTCACCATCCGCTTCTTCATCGGTTACGGTCGATAACACGTTCCCTAGATTCGGACGTGGAGGGTCAGCTTCTCCCGTTCTGAGTGAACGTGTTAGTCGTACCATACCCGATGTAATAGTCTCTCCACCCGAAATATATGCCGCCGACGCGATACACGGAACGTCCCCTGGTTCTTGACGAAATTGGCAGCTTGGCCCGGTGAGTGCAATGGTATTCCTAAATGATGTCATTAACTTCGACCGCCCAAGAATCCTTCACAGGTTCTATGCCTGTCTGCGATCCCAGCAAGAATTTGGGAAGATTCGGCGATTTTTCAAGCAGATGGAGATCACCGCCCAACTCGGAGCCTGCGAAGCGGAGTTGGAAAGTGTATTGGATTCGTTTAAAGTGTGTTCCGACATTTTTGGGCTCCTTCCGCGTCGCTGAATATGATAGGTCACATCTCGCGCCATTTCTTCTATGGCTGTAACGGACCTATGTGCTCAGGCGGCCCAGCGACACCAAGAAATTCTTGAACTTCTGGAGACATACAGCATCTCACAATATTCTGACGCAGGGTCTTTGGTATGTGTCTCAATTCCGGAGTTTTCTCAACATAATGATCACTATATAGGGTCCAAGTTCTGAACTCAATAGCAGGTGAAATCATATACGGGAGCTAAATGTGCGGTACAGTTTGGGCACACTCTCGTTATTGCCTGCCTCACCACAGATATTCCATGGCAGAGAGTCCGAGTTGGAAGAGGTTATAAGCGCTCTCATGCAGCAGCCAGCTCGGATTGCGATCTTGGGAATGGGTGGAATAGGAAAAACCGCTCTTGCCCTGATTCTCCACCACCCAAGCGTGGAACAAAAATACCCCCGGCGCCATTTCGTATCGCGCGAATCTGCAAGCAGTGGGATGGAATTGATTTTGATCTTCGGAGCCTATCTTGGACTCGAGCCCGTCTAGGCAGCTCTCAAGGGCGATTATTCGGCATTTTTTGGACAGTGGACCTGCCATTTTGATTCTGGACAACATGGAGACACCTTGGGAACCAGTTTCAACCCGCGCCAATGTTGAAGAATTTTTATGCCTGTTGACGGATATTTCGCACTTGGCTCTGCTTGTGAGAGTCGCCGATATCTATCCAGAAATAACGTCTCATAGGATTCATCAGGTCACTATGCGCGGAGCTGAGCGACCAGGAAATGTCAAATGGACCCGCCCATTCCTTCCTCCCCTCGAACCAATTTCAGCATCCGCATCACGTCAAACCTTTGTCGACATAGTGGACGAACCCAAGGCTGACGAAGAAGCCGCGCTTGTGGAGCTAATCGAATTGACTGGAAATCTTCCTCTCGCCGTTCGATTGATGGCCAATGTCGCATCGTTTGAGGGCTACCTCGGAGCGCTGGCTCGTTGGAAGACAGAGAATACAGCGCTGCTGTCGGATGGATACGATAAAAGATCCAATCTCGAGAAATCACTTGCCGTGTCGCTCACCAGCCCGCGCATTAAATCCAACCCGCACGCTCTCGGTCTCCTCAGTCTTCTCTCCCTACTTCCAGACGGCATATCTGAGGCCGAGTTGCACTCCAGTCATGTCCCTCTTTCGGCAGTATCGCGATGCAGAACGACTCTGGTTCAGACCTCTTTGGCGTTTATCGTCGACGGTCGCGTGAAGGCGTTGAGCCCAATCCGTGATTATATGCGGAGTGTATATCCGGCGTCAATTGCTATTACCAGACCCCTGCGCACCCATTTCCAGGAGCTACTAAAAGTATGGGACACATACTACGGGCTGTCACCCAAGGACCTTGTCACCCAACTCACCTCTCACCTTGGGAATATTCAAAGCCTATTTCTGAACTCAATCACGACGGAAGGCTTGGCGCAACCTGACGTCGGCTATGGAATATTAAACCTTCAGCGCTTGTCGGAGATCATGTTGAAAGGAGTGACTCCG
Organism: Mycena leptocephala; assembly: GCA_029378395.1. Lineage (NCBI taxonomy): Eukaryota > Fungi > Basidiomycota > Agaricomycetes > Agaricales > Mycenaceae > Mycena > Mycena leptocephala. Next base: position 50,306 of record JARJLF010001702.1, on the reverse strand, counting down.
CTACTGGAGTATCTGCCCGGCATTATCGACTCTACTCACGATCACCATTTAAAGTGGCGCTATGTACGTGCCTGCGTAGAAGGTATACCTGGCCATCCCATGTCGGCTACGGATGTAGATGCTTTGATGAACGAGGGCACTCAATATTTTATCCACACCAACGACCCGGAAGGTCAAGGTAGGCCCAAAAAGCTGGTTTCCGAGGAACTCCAATTAAACGATCTATAGCTGGGGCCTACCTGGCACTTTCGTCCCATTACGACAGAGTCGGGGACACTCACAAATGCTTGGAATGGACCTGGCAACAAAAATCAATCACCCTCGCTATCAAATCCGGGCGCTGCTTACGAGGGCTCTGATTGAAAGCGCGCTCGGAAAATATCACGAGAGCATCATGCATCTCCGCGAAGTCCAAAAGCTCGCACGAGTGACCGGGAGAGTCAGCGAGGAGTGCAGTAGTGTGGCTGATGAAGCGATTCCCTTGTGCCGACTGGGAAAATTTACCGAGGCCCTCGAATCCGCCGCGGAAGGCCACGAGCTCCTCATCAAAAACGGGCTCCAAGGCTCGGATATCGAGTTGGGCTTCCTGGATCGAAAGGCAGAGATTCATTTCCAAAAGACCGAGTACGCCGAGGCTCGCCGGCTCACCGAACGTGTTGTACGCATGACGGCCAGGCATCGCTCCCCATACTTCCATTAGTCTGTAGTTTAGCCGGTGACAGGTGCTTGGAGGTCGCGGTTATTACATAAACATCGGAGTTTGAATTTACCCCAAAGCTTTGCAACACTTCCAACACTCTCACCATGATAATTTTGGACGCAAAATGAGTTAAAATTGTATTCTGAAGCCATCTGTCTCTTCAGAATGGATGGTCTTATCCATGTTGGAGCTGGGACAAAAAGGCTGCTTGGTAAGCAGCTGAGCCATCAAAACTCGGCATCTTTGTTTTTGGTGTTTATTGCTGAGACTTCGCAGGAGCAGAGACCCAGTTTGGATCACTGAAGTTGAATCTTCTCTCAAATTGTGGAAAGACACATCCTGAAAGCCCTCTCGACATCCGCAATTTTTTTGATTATATAATAACCTTGACCTCCGATCGCGGATCATGGGTAATTGACAGACTACAACAAAGCGAGGTACGAGCTCAGAAATTGTTGTGGTGTCTGTTTATAAGAGACTAATACTTCCATGCCAATGCAGTACGGACCTTAGCCCAGATTGACATCGTCACTGGAGTGGAAGACTCTGTAATCCTCCAAACTCTGATTGCCGCTAGAGAATTAGCGAGGGAGCTTCGGTGGCCGCATGCACTAGTCATGTGCGACATTTCCCAGTACGAATTAGATATTCGTAGCGGAGATGGAACGAAGGCATATACGTCGCTCAAATGTTTGGTTGCAAAAGCCGAATTGGATGCCGAGGTCATGTTTCTTACCCTGGAGAGTCTCGGAGAACTATCCCATGGAATGTGCGGGGTGGAGGAAACACTGGGTTGGGCGACAACGTACTTTGCGTTCGCGAGGAAGACACAAGATCTCGGTCATACCTACCAAGCCCTCCGGTACCTCGGTGATACCTTCCTTGCCCAAGGGGATGAAGAAACAGCACTCAGCGTTTTTCAAGCCGTTCTGGACGGGTCAACGAAAATGGACGTCCATCGACGGCGAGCAGACTGCATGTCACGAATAGGCGAGATATTTTTGTGCCGGGGTGACCTAGTCCGAGCAAAAGAGATGTGGGAGGCTGCTCGACCGCTATTTGTCTGGTCATTGCGGGCCAAGGACGTCACCGCCGTCGATTCGAAGCTCGCTCAGCTGGTAGATATAGAGCCTGCCGCCCTACCCATATAATCCCCCATATAATCCCCCAGATGGCCCCCCCCCCATCCGTTACCCCTTTGGGCCAAGCACTTGAGCACAGGTCCCCAAATTGGGAATGCTAATGAGTCATTTCGGAGCGGAAGAACTAGAATGACTCGCTTCGGAGCGCGGATCCCGCAAAACTCCATCATAATGAGTCAAAGGTGGCTTCAGTAGATTTGAGTGTCCCATTACTATAATTAGCTTTGCAGTGCAAAATGTTCTAGAAGTGCAAAATGCATTCGCTTGGGCTCAGTTCTTGCCCAATCGCCTTCGGAAGTGGCTCAAATTGAGCCGACAGGCGTGTGTGCCTAAGATATAAAAAAAGTTCCAAGGAAAAGAGGTGATTATTGACTGAGATCCTGCGCCGAGCGCAAAAATCCCCTGATGCCTATGCAAAATTCGATGCACTGTAGTTTGTAGCCAACCGATCTTTATGGGACTTGGGAGAGACACTTCTATGGTCTATTAAACTATGTTACAGAAGAAATTGAGGTGGAAAACGAGGCGGAACGGCCGTAGGAGGTAAGAGCGTGACAAATCAAAGGCGGGCAGATCACTGTGACATCTTGTGACAATGTGTTAAAATCATCCGTAGGTCCCGTTCCTCTTCGATTTTGGCATCGGATTTTTCTGTAGAATGTATATTTAGGCCGTGGAAGTAATCACTCCAGGTCCCATAAAAGTCGGCTCACTACAAAGCACAGTGCAACGAATTCTGCACTGGGATCAGTGGTTTTGATGGCTCGGGCCAGGATCTCGGTCAATATCCATCTGTTTTCCTTGGAATTTTTTTTATATCCTAATAATACACACCTGTCGGCTCAATTTGAGCCAATTCCGAGGGCAATTGGGCAAGAACTGAGCCCAAGCGAATGCATTTTGCACTTCTAGAACATTTTGCACTGCAAAGCTAATTATAGTACATGCCTCAAGCATTACTTGGAGTGGGTTTCAACCAGTCCCAAGGCCATCCAACAAGTGAAAAAAAGAGCTGCAATATTTGCCTGTGTTTAGAACATAAGTTTCTACTGTAGTAATCCAACCAAGTGTTCAGGCGATGGTAACCCCCCAATTTTTTGGATGTGCTTGAAAAACACATAATTCAAAAGGAAATTTGTTGGCCGTCTTGGTGATAGAAAATTCCAAAAGTTGTGAACACTTGGTGAGATTACTACAGTAGTGTTGAACCACTCGGCTATTGGGCGCTTCTTCAGCCAGACTCATTGATTGCATTGCATTTCGAGCTGATCCCGCGGGGTGCACTGCCACAAAGCGAGAACAAACTTGATGACTCACAGCGAATGCCGCTGGAGTTTAAGGACTGCCAGTTTCCCCACCGACAGAATAACATTACACCTCAAGTATTACTTGGAGTAGGTTTCAACCAGTCCCGAGGCCATCCAACAAGTGAAAAAAAGAGCTGCAATATTTGCCTGTGTTTAGAACATAAGTTTCTACTGTAGTAATCCAACCAAGTGTTCAGGCGATGGTAACCCCCCAATTTTTTGGATGTGCTTGAAAAACACATAATTCAAAAGGAAATTTGTTGGCCGTCTTGGTGATAGAAAATTCCAAAAGTTGTGAACACTTGGTGAGATTACTACAGTAGTGTTGAACCACTCGGCTATTGGGCGCTTCTTCAGCCAGACTCATTGATTGCATTGCATTTCGAGCTGATCCCGCGGGGTGCACTGCCACAAAGCGAGAACAAACTTGATGACTCACAGCGAATGCCGCTGGAGTTTAAGGACTGCCAGTTTCCCCACCGACAGAATAACATTACACCTCAAGTATTACTTGGAGTAGGTTTCAACCAGTCCCGAGGCCATCCAACAAGTGAAAAAAAGAGCTGCAATATTTGCCTGTGTTTAGAACATAAGTTGCTACTGTAGTAATCGGACCAAGTGTTCAGGCGATAGTAACCCCCAATTTTTTTGGATGTGCTTGAAAAACATATAATTCAAAAAGAAATTTGTTGGCCGTCTTGGTGATAGAAAATTCCAAAAGTTGTGAACACTTGGTGAGATTACTACAGTAGTGTTGAACCACTCGGCTATTGGGCGCTTCTTCCACTCCGCAGCCAGACTCATTGATTGCATCACATTTCAAGCTGATCCCGGGGTGCACTGCTACAGAGCGAGAACAAACTCGATGACTCACGGCGAATCTTCCGCTCCGCAGCCAGACTCATTGATGGCATCACATTTCTAGCTGATCCCGGGGTGCACTGCCACAGAGCGAGAACAAACTCGATGACTCACAGCAAATACCGCTGGAGTTTTAGGACTGCCAGTTCCCCCAGTAACAGACAAAGACAATTGCAAAAATGAACTGTGCCCATTAAACACTTCAGTGGATTAATTAACTCAACATCCCCAACCGATGTTGACCCATGGTTGTGATTCTGCCAACCTCTTGCATCTGAACATCTTAGTGCCAGGCCACCTCCAGGAGATGGGCTGCCCCGCATTGTATTTTAGTTCGCGGGTCTCAAGAGGCTGTTCCCTCTCTGATTCTGGAATGAGATGCGCCCAAATTTCAACTTAGTAAAGTATGCATTGAGCTCCTTGATCAGTGTGCGTATTTGAGAGGTGCTTCAAAAGATTTGATTTCGTGTCCTCGGACATGTACAGAGTTTCAGTCAAGAACTGTGTAAAAACAATTGATTTGCCCTTGGTCTGCGAACGGAAACTCTTTTGGGTTCCCTGTTCAATCATAATGATTGATGGCGAGGTTACACTGGGTTGAATAACTTGACCCCAGTCTGACAATGACCAATTTTGAACGCTGCATTTTCAAGTCGAAATCAAGGTTTTATGGGCTGCAAGCTCCAAGCAAGCCAAGGAGACAGCAGGCTTGCTTCGGCGGAGTTTAAGAATTGGGAATACACAGTTGCACTAGCAGGCTCTTTCGCATGACTTCACTGTTCTAATTTTCAAATTGTGCACTTCCCAAGTGTCGAAACAAACGATGGCCCAACTGCTCCAAGTGTATACCTCACGGGTGTTCAAATACAACAGTGCCTACCCAACTGATTTAATTATACACCTCACAGGGGTTCAAATACAACAGTGCCTACCTAACCGATTTAATTGTACACTTCACAGGGATTCAAATACAACAGTGGCTACCCAACTGTGTTGATTGTATATCTTACGGGCGTTCAATTACAACAGTTCCTGCCCGCTGTTTCGTTTGCATACCTCATGAACGGTTCAAATTTTAGAGTACTCATCTCTGCTTAAATGTTCTATTCTGACGGTTGGCGGGTGCATATACTTGACACCTGCGCGCGTGGTATAGAAATCACAGGGTACCTGAAGTGCTTGGGATGCACGTACAATAATGGCATGTGATGTACAGCAGGCAATTGAAATGTCGCCTATGCCAGGCACAGAGGTATTCTGAAGAGGAGCGTCGGTAGCGGACTGTTCGTATTTAAGGTGAATTTTAGTGAAAACCGCGGAGTAGCCAGATGGTCTGTTGAATATATGGACCTTAAATCTTCACTAAATTTTCCTTAAATTTGAACATACTCACCTCTGAGTGGCGACATAGTTGGCGTAGACCAATGAAACGTGTGAATCACACAGTCCATTCATATTGCTTCTTTTAAACACATTCCAGCCGTTTTATTTTGACTGCTGGTAGAGTCCTTTTCCACCTGTTGGCCATAGATTTTTCGCGAGCTCCAGTGCTCAGGAGCGGCGGCTCACTACGCCATTTACACCATCCATAGCGTCCACATTGCGGCCTTCAGGGACTCAAACCCTGGATTTTTGCCTCTCGTGCTGTGCGCGATAAAATTTGATGTATCATGGCAAAATCATTGCCTCAGTTATTACTCCTCCAACCATTTTCCGGAACGACTTAAAGTACCATTTTATTTTTGTGTGCACCAGTGTTCTAAAGCGTAGTCCTTTATGAAATTCGATCATCGTTACATCCATGGTCCAAACTGAAGGTTCGGGTTCCCCAAACCCCCAAATTTTCTCGCATTATACGCAATGTCATACAATAAGGATACTGAATCTCAAGTTCCATCGACTTGGTTATTCTTTCCTCAAACACGTCAATATCAAGTGCTTCCCTAAGAATACTCCACATGAGAAGGTAAAATGTTGCCGTTGAAACTAAGCCCTCTGTGTCCTTTGGTTGATGCGTATGCCTTTGATCAGGGAAGCGGCCACAGTCTATAATCTTCCGATATAAATAACTTTACACCCGTGCAGAACAAGCATTCCAGAAGGTGCATGAACTTCACAGTTGGTCTACGATGTCTAGATTCAACGGTTCAGTTGAGCCTTTCATAATCCGGAACTGTTGAAAATCTCACACCTTGCTTCCTTAAATTTCCCGAGACTATGACCTACATAGTAGGTTCAGACACCTTGTGCCACCTCAACCACATATATCCTATGTACATTACACTGTCAGCCTCAAGTGTTAGGGTCCACGATTCACTACCAGAATCAAAGTCAACATTTACTGTAATGCTCGCGGGTTTCTTGACCTAGGTCAAGATTTTTCTTACCTGGTGTGAACGTCTCATCACATACCGCAGGGATTACCTGCAGTGGATTCAAATCATTGAAGTTACCAGAGTGTATTCAACCAGTGAAAAAGAACGAGATATTTACCTCGGTTTGTAACCGAAGTTTCTACACTGGGCGCTTCTTCACTGATTGCATCACATTTCTAGCTGATCCCGGGGTGCACTGCCACTGAGCGGGAACAAACTTGATGACTCAAGGTGTTTGAAGCAATCTGCGTATGTGGACCTTCCTGTTAACGGCTGCGAGCGTTTTCGTTGCCAACCCTTTCTTTTCGTCCCTCCGAGATTTCAACTTCGCCGTTGCAACAGCGAGTACGTGCCGACGATGATAAAACTCGGATACGCGCAGGTCACCTTTGCAGTACATGATCCTGAAACAATAAACATGTCAGTGGCTGCATTTGCACTTGAACAAATGGAAAATATTACACATCAGTTCCCCACCCTTTGATACGACGCGCGATGCCACAGTAATCCAGAGGTCCAACGGTAAAATCTTGCGTATGCTGGATGATATAGGACAACAAAGCCCGTTCGCGGATGGAAGAACTGCACTGTTGGATCAGGGTTGGCTTTGGAATAAGTATGGGAATCTGTTTGGGCTTTGTGGGCATCGAAGCTTTGCGTCTGCTGACGCTTTTTGATGGTACAATGACGGCTGGCACCTTGGGCTTCAGTGGTCTAGCCTGCGGAATAGGAGCTGAATTGTCGGGAAATGCAGGAATGATCGACCAGATGTTGGTAGAAGATACGCGATAGAGGATGGTGAGAGGATGACGCTCGCGTTTGTTGGTGTTGGCGTGGAACAAGTACGTGTATGCGCTGGGGTTTAGCCAAGATGCCTGCAACTCAGAAGATACTAGGGAAAAAAGAATCACATTTGGTCTCTCGATGTAATAAATAACGTGCTTGGGAGTCCAGAATAAAATTGGCTAGCACATTGTCGCTGGATAAGCAAGCTGCTGGCAGGCCCGTATTGGCATGGAGCGCAGCCCACAAATCTGCGCCGAAAATCAGACTGCCCAAATTTATGTCCTCACTTTCAAGGGCATGGCGGATGAGCTCCGGCTCAAACACGTCAAATGGCCCTTCAGCAGTGCATTTTCGCACCCAGACAGGGTCTTCGGCGTGCTCGTCGCAGACAGCCTATCAAATTCAGTACATGAAATATAGTCGAGAGGAGAAAGAAAACACTAACTTTGAAGTCCGAAAGTAGGTCATGGAAGCGCTCAGTAGTGTAAGATCGATCTTTCCCATATACCTGGAGGCGATCGCTGTAGAGGAGGCGACTCTCCTCACGGACACAAATCACATAACCAACAAGGAACCGTCTGACAAGAGCCCTTAGGTTAAAAATTAATGAGAATTTCCGGAAATCGCCCAAACCAAAGTAGGGAACGCACCACAGGGTTGTATGAGCCTCTTTTCCAAAATGGTAAAAAGTACCGCACAAACGCGCCGTCCGAGAGGGAATCAAACACCTCTGCCTCGGTGAGGTTAGGCGATAAACCTGCCAGTTATAATTATTCGTCATTTCATGAGAAACTGGGGTCGGGACATCGACCACTTACCAGCCATATGCCACAATTCAGACATAGTGTATACATCAGGCTGAATGGCAAGGGTGTGGCGCTCTTGAGACCAATGAAATTGCACCAAGTTGTAAGATAAATTTCGATGCAGAGTTAGAAAGAAAACTTGCCTGAATCAAGAGGTCAAGAGTCAAAAAGGCAAGCACGTAATTGTCGAATTCAAATGCGACTCCAACTTTGAAGCCTCGCTCCACCTTGTTGACCACACATATGGCTTCATCCCAGCCCGATTTGTGGAATACATGGGTCACAGTATGTTTCAGCAGCTGCACCTGGCATTATTTAGGAGGATTTGTGTGTATGGGACAATAAATTATATACTTGGCACCAGTATGTTCTTGATTCATTGTCACAGAACTTCAATAGGACGTTTCGGGGATGAGTTTCTGCATCGATCAAGGTCAAGCCTTGCTCTGAAATGGGTATAGGTAGATCTGCTGGATCTGTGGCATATATTGGAGGGTACATAGAGGCTTGAGAGTCACAAGATCCCCTGAGAGCGGTTGAAGACGATTCCAGAGAGTAGACATGGCCTAGATTTGCCCTAGAGCCCGAGGGATGAGCCAGGGATTCCGCATCAGTGGCGTCGTCACAGACTCGGATGTTCTTAACCCTAAGGGAGCCTGTAGGTTGATCATGAGTAAAAGCCTGACATGTAACTCCTTCTGCGAACTCGGGCATTTTGAGAACACGAGCACTGAGCAGAGTCAACAAGTTCGATTGTGTGACCGTCACATCATGTGATCATATTTCGTGACAGACACGCTTGCACACCACCTATAAATTCAAAGAGGGGGATGGCACAAAATCATCGTCAGCCAAAAGCTTTCTTTTAGAAAATAAAACCACTCTCTCTACTGGAATTTCGTTCATTTAACATAGGGTCTTGTTTATTAGCCTCGTTTATAAACCGGTTTATAAACAGCGGTTTATAAACCAGTTTATAAATGTGTCGGGCAAACAGGTCTGTTTTTAAATGGCGTGGGAACCTCTGGAACGTGTGTGCAAGGTGTGTCAGGCCAAAAAAAATGGGATGAAATATCACATTCTGCTTACCAAATTGCCTAATTTGCAGTGCAAAGAAATATTCAGAGGTAGAAACCACCTTGTCTACGTGAAAGTGCCAATTGTGACGTCAAAGCGGTTAGGAAATCTTGAGTCGGTGCGTTTCTGAAGTATTTTTTCGGTGAGGAAATGAAGAATTACGCGCAATTGTTTCCCCCGGCGGCCCTTGCTGTCTGGGGGCGAAAAATCTACTTTGAACCACTTTCCAGCCCCTCTGGAAGCAATTTTGGTGGGTGGTTTATAAACACGTTTATAAACGGCCTGTTTATAAACCAAACTCAAAAAACGGTTTATAATACCCTCGGGACTAATAAACAAGACCCTAATTTAACAGCCCAGAAGAGCTCTGGGCTGAACAGTTGTCAACACATTTTGCTGCAGAGAGCAGGATCACAAGCCATAGCACAAAATTGTTAGGTGGCCCAACCTTTATTTTCAGGTATAGAACCACTACATCCACCCAAAATTCGCTCATTTAACGGCCTCGACCTATTAGTTTGCCGCTCCGTTCTGACCCTCAGAACGGAGCGGCAAACTAATAGGTGTCCGATATGCCATCTGTGATACGATTTATTGAGTATGATTATGATGATCTCTGTGAGAGAAGGTCAAAGGAGATATTCGTACATTACTGTAGTAAACTGAATAATTAAGGCTGATCCATGTCAGCACAGCACTCATACTCATGCCTCCTTTTCTTACACTCCACGACTCGACCTAAGAATGGGGGCCTCCACGCACCACAGGTCAAGCATTCTGTTGGGCAGATTGATCAATGCCGCCATCTTGATGATCTTCGACTTCAATTTCTCGCAATCTACCCGTTCGGTCAGATTCCACCGAGGGCAGCCAATCCGGCCTCACAGATGACGTCCGTGAGAACAATGCGGGAGGTCATAAGTTAGCCGTAACCAGCAACAGCGGAAACATAAGCTTCGCACCCATTCTCAAGGGGGTTCGGGCTGGTCAAGCCGGGACCTAGGGCAGGGAGGCCGGAAAAAAAAAATATGGACCTGTCGGTAGGTTGGTTGGAATGGCTCTGGATAGCTTCCAGATGCCGTCAGAAGGTCTCAGAAGCCTAGTTCATCCCACCGCAAGCCATAAATTGATGAAACTCAGCGCAAACAGTCACTACATTTTGATGGCCCCTCGGCCAACTTGACCGAGGTCGGCTGAGGTTGGCCGAGGTCGGCTGAGGTTGGCCGAGGTCGGCCGAGGGGCTTGACCGGGTTGGTCGAGGTTGGCCGAGGGGTTCGACCAACCCAGTCGAGGCCCCTCGGCCAACCTCGGCCAACCTCAGCCGACCTCGGGTCAAGTTGGCCGAGGAGCCATCAAAATGTAGTGAGTACACGTTTTAGGTTTGGTTGGCATTTATCAGCCGAGAAACCAAATTTTCGAGCCACAAACTGCAATAAGATGATTCAAAAATTGTTAATAATTTTCTGCGCAGCTTTTCGAAGGTTCAAGGTAGCTATTGGCATGGTGGGCTAGGTGAGTATGCCTATTTGCCATCACTGGGGTGAAACCTGAGCTCATCGCAAGGTTTCGAGTCATAACCGAGTTATTCGTGGAAGGATAAGCCGTTTCTGGCTCAGTAATATTAAATATGACGGTTTTGGTTCAATTTTTCTCTGTCTTCGGCACTCGCCGGAGCGAACCACGTGAGAAATTACCCGATTTGGACGTCACGTGGTAGGGAGGGTCCTCGAGAAGGTTTTTTTGAAAAAATACGGCCTAAGTGGATTTTTTGTCGGATTCGAACCCCCTTGCCCATTCTCCCGCCCCACCTTTCTTAGCCCATAAACTCGCGCTTGAGCATGGTGCTCAAATTGTATGGAACGAGCGAAGCAGGCAGCAGTACCTCCATTGTTGCCCTTGTTCTGGCAGAAAAGCAAATCCCCTTCGAGCACATTGTGGTTGGCTTGGGCGCCCGGGAGCAAAACACACCCGAATTTCTCGCAATGCACCTGTTCGGTTGAGTCCCGGTTATTGTCAGTTCTGTGTGGTGCAGTGCTCTGCTGTGGCCTTGCTGACGATGGCCATAGGATGATAATGAATTCATCCTGTATGAAAGCCGAGCTATCTGTCGCTGTCTCGTGGAGAAATACGCAGATCAAAGAACCCAACTTCTCCCCAAGACCTTGGAGGGCCGTGCACTAGTGGGGCAAGCTGCATCCGTTGAGCTGGCCAACTTCAACCCGGTGCTGGTGAGAGCTGGGAAGGAGGTGCTCAGACAACGGCGAGTATTTCTCATCGTCTCACCTATCGACCCTGATTCACCGATATATGGGGCAGACACCGAAAACCTCCTGACTAAGCCCTTCTTGCCGAGGTCATGGCTGGACTCGAGGCCAAACTCGACGTGTACGAGGTAATCTTCGGCAAACACAAGTTTCTCGCTGGTGATGTGAGTACACATACCATTCCGGGTCGTGGATGAAATGATCGGATGCAACTGAACCTGTTCATAGGAATTCACCCTAGCGGATCTATTCCACTTGAGCTACGTAGTGTGGATAGAATTGTCCGGCATCGATGTCATGACCAGCCGCGATCCGAATGTTAAACGGCAAGTCTTCCTTTGTTTTTGAGTTTCAGTGCGATGAACTCTTTGAAAGCTGGTGGACTGAACTAGTTTCGCGCCCCGCGTTGGTCAAACTGGTGGCAGAGGGGATTAAAGGAACTATAAATTAATGAGACTCAAGGGTCAGCAGCGATTCGCTCCATCATAGCAATACTTCATGCAGCACAGAGTCCAGTGCATTTGCGCTTCGATTAATGCTCCAGAACGATACCTGGTCCTCATTGATCCGGCGTGGGAGAACAGACTTCTGTACGTTGCGCTGGATTCATCCAGTTGAACCAGGTTGAAGTCGATTGAAATTTACTGTCGTGTTCTGCCATCACCTGCAACGTGTTTGCACAATGTAATCAATTCCCGGCGGAAGGCATTCCAGAGGGTATGAAAGGTCAATTTTGAAAGCATTCTCCCAAAGACAACACCTCGCTATGACAAATGCATTCTCTGACCAATGCCGGCGAATCCTGATCCATCGGCAGAGCCCCGCATCAATTCTGTTACAAGGCCGACGCTTGCCGATCAACCTCTCGACTGCCGACCACCCGGCCGACGTTAATACATTCCGGCAGTGAACGTTCGAATTTCTGCTGAACAATTTGAGTTAGCCTGGGAAATGGAAGTAGTTCTCCACCGTCTCAGAACCAAATTCCGACAACGATTATCCTCTTTTGTTCACAACTCAAGATTGAGTCAACGTCTTGAAGCTTTTGCTTGGGGACATGCCGTTTATGAGACAAATTGATCTCAATGTCTCATTTGACATAGATCTGTTCATTTATAGCGAGAAGCGCAGTAACTTCCTCAGGTCGCAAAGCCTAAATGAAAGAGTAGGTGATTGTACCGCAGCAAGCCGTGCACTGCCGTGGTTATCTGTCTTTGCTTGTGAGTTTTCTCGGGCATAGAATACCGTCAATGTCAATCAGTACTGAGTGTAGAAAAAAAATCCAAACAAATCCGAAAAGATTCTGGAAGGTAGATCTGACCCTTCCGATCGCCTTCTGTATATAAAATATTTTGATCCCATCGGTCCTTGGCATGCAAAACGCGAAATACCACGGGGGCAATCCCCAGAGCAGGTAACTTTACCTGCCTCTGCTGCAGTGCGCAGTAGGTGTTGGGCAGGTGTCAAGCCAGGTGGCCAGACACAGGGTAAGATCTACCTTCCAGAATCTTTTTGGATTTGTTTGGATTTTTTTATTTCTACACTCAAAAGTGTACAGCCACCAGCCTGCCCACAGAACTGAGCCCAAGATAAATAGGCCTCCTGTCAAATCCTTTGTGCGCGAGATTCCCTAGGAAAAGGCACTTTTTAAAAGCTTTGTGCGCGAGATTCCCTGGGAAAAGGCCTTTTTTTATCTTTGTGCGCGAGATTCCCTGGGAAAAGGCCTTTTTTTTTATCTTTGTGCGCGAGATTCCCTGGAAATTCCCTTTTCATGGGATTTTTTCATCTATAACACCCCAGATGGCCTTATAGAGGGAATCTCGCGCACAAGCTTTTTAAAAATGGGTCTTTTCTGAAGGAATCTCGCGCACAAACTTTTTGAAAAGGGTCATTTCTCAGGGAATCTCGCGCACAGTTGTGTGCGAGATTCTCTCAGAAATGGCCACTTGCCAAATCTATAACTCCCAAAAAAGCCTATAGAGCTGGAATTGTGCGCACAATTCCAGGATAAGATAGATAGGGAAGGTAGGTTGCGGCGTGCGCAACGTAGGCGCGAGGTAGGTAACGTAGGCGACTTAGTGGACGCGGGCCGGGACGTTCGCGTAGGTGCGTTACGGGGAACTTGAAGTGTTCCCATGTACAGAACGTAGGTGAAACGTGCTGAGCGTGGGCGGATTAGTCAGGACTAGGGTTAGTCGGCCCGGTAGGTCTGCGTAGGTTAGGTTGGACAGCGTAGGAGTTAGCGTGTGTGTAAATGTCAACGTAGGTGACATAGCTGACGTCGGTTAGGTCGGGCGGGAACAAGTGCGCGGTTGGCGGTTCGGCGGCGTACTAGGCGGGCAGGTAGGTGAGTAGGTCGCGGGATGTTCCGGCGGTGAGCGTAGGCGTGAGGGGCAGTGACGCACGTAGGGTAGGCTACAGCGGAAGTAGGTTGTATGAAAGAGTGCGTAGGGTGCATGTGTTGAGACGTAGGCTCGGGGATTTCGGAGATGTTCGGAATCTGCATCACGTCATCGCGTAGACGCGAATGTAGGCCGTTTGGGAAGGCGAAAGTTGCGAGCGCGTGAGGTTTTCGAGCCCATGCAAGCCGTCGCTGGGAGAATTATTCATTCCTGGACCAATTCTGGGTGAAATATTTGGGTTATAGCCTAGAAATGAGCATATGAAACGGTATTTGCGCTTGGAAAATGTTTTGAGCTCGATTTGTTTATTTTGAAAACGCCAGAACATCGGGAGTGCTGAATTAGTGGTGTTTTGGAGGAGATAGGAAATTAATTCATATAGGAGTCAATAATGGGGTGCTTGAGCTGGGGACTGGGGAGGAAGTGTATTTTCATACCCGGAATGGACCTTGGATGTCAGCCAAACCCGCAACCGACGGGCAAGCAGTCATTTTTGAAGTACGATGATGGGAGGTTTGGTGGGTTGCATCGGTGAAACATCGTGACCTACGCGATTTTTGGGGGTCTCATTGCTCGAGAACGGGGGAATGTGAGGACGAGATTTTTGGGAGGATGTAGGGAATGATAAGTCAAGTACAGATATGTTGCTCGGGATATAAAGTTTTCGATGAATATTGGTACCTACGTCATGTGTGCAACGAAGAGACGAGGGTCCCCGGAATAACCTAGGTTCTGTCCAGAGTAAAATCAGATCTCACAATGTATGTGACATATCAGCTTCCCGTACGCATGTTGAGCACAAACACAGACCTGAGACATTGAAATGAGGGCGGATACACAGTGCAGAACTTGAATTTCCTTGTTAAGGATGTTAACGAATGGTGGCGACGAGAATCAGTTAACGTAATAAGTTCAGAGGCGGTACAGCGCAGCAGCCGTAGGTTGGGAAGAAGCGAGGTTAATTAATAAAGCGCGATATTACAATGCAGCAGGAACAAAGGACTGACGTTCGACATCCGACATCCGATACCCAACATCCGATTGAAGTAGACGCATACACAGAAGCCGAGGCTGAATCGCTGGGCATTTAATCAAGTGCTAAATGAATGTGATCAGTGATAGCGTGAAGAAGCAGTATTTCATATACCAGGACTCGTCCAAACCGCGAAAACGCCAAAACTCAAACGCCAAACGCCTGACCACGATGCGGGATTATACAGCAGACCGAGAAGCCAGGAATCAATAGACTCGGCCTTTTGAATATCTGAATACCGGAGAGGTTAAGACGCCGCGAGTGAGATCGTTGGGTGGACTTCAGATGGGCTAGGCGCGGTGGGTTATACCTTGAAACAGATCCCGGACTCAAGGCCGAGACGGGGTGAGCCTTTGGAGCTTGGGGAGCATGCAAACGCGCAGAGACTCCTAATAGCAATCAAGCGCGCATGGACCGAATAGCAGTTGAACGCGCAGAGAATCTGAATAGCAGTACAGTTATGGTACAGCGCACAAAGAATAGGAATATCAATCAAGCATGTAGAGTGTCGCTAAACGCACAAGCCGAGGCAGTCGGAGCAGCAGTACAGTCAACCACGCAGAGGGTTTCGTTTCCGAGCAGCTACCAGACACCCCGCAGGCCCGCCCACTATGCCGAGATGAAATACGTCCGAGATGTGATGAAACGAGACGCCGAGATCCTGCAATAGAAATGGGGGGACGGACGGCGGGTGTTGCACGGGGGTCGGGACGAGGTACGATTTGGAATAGGATGTGAGAATTGAATCATTCCACGCAACGGTTAGTTACACTAGATGGACAGAGATCGGAACGAAGTAAAATTTGCAATAGAATCCATGAAACAGCACGAAACCAGATATTTCGCGGATGTCGGAACGAAATATCAGAACTTGAGACTCGAGATAGATGCCGATGAATTCAGATCGTGGGATAGATTTTGAGACGGAAAGCGGGAAGCAGGGTACTTCAACGAACGTCAGAAGAAACAGCGAGAATCAAGCCAATTATTTCACGGAAAGCGGATGTCGGAACGAGGTAGGATTCAAAATAGTAGGGAGACCTAGCCCGAGGAAAGATATTTCATGAATATCGGAATGAAATATTTGCAGAGTGAGATGCGAGGTACACACGGAGAGCGGAGGATTGATGTGTTGCCAAGAATCGGAAGTGCGAGGCGCATATGCGCAGTAACGCATAACCGGGACCGGATAACGAGGCCAAAGGGTAGGTAACCGTCGCACTGCAGAGCCGCCGGAATCCTGGAATAACCTGCATGGAACCCCGTGTTGGAGACGGAAAGAAGGAGGAAGCACACGCAGTCCCTGTGTTAGTGTCAGAGGAAAATGAAGAGTCAAAGCAACGGGCGCGGGGCTTTTTGTTTCGGGCGAGGACGGGGCCTATGCTGGATTAGTTGGGTTGCTATGAAAGAAAAGGGTAGCAAGACTAATTGGTTAGGACGTTGTTGTCGGATAGGAGAAGGAAGAAGGCAAAGACGGGCCGAACTCCGATCGAGGCTGTAGACAAACACGTACACATCACGTCATCATCCTTGATCAGCTCTTCTTCATCGACTTGCGCGCGTTTGGCCAGCATCCGTAAGTCCACTCCTCTACTTTCACCCCCTATTCTTGTCAACTCTGTCTAATCTTCGCTACGACGTTCCTCCTTAATTTTTTCAGCCGTCTGTGGGGTGGCATCGCTGAAGATCTTGGACTCAGCAGGATCTGGATGTTTATAGTAGTACGACGAGCTCCAACACCCCTGCCGGCGGCAACCGCCAAGCCGCGCATGTCTAGTCGCCACGCTCCCAGGGTCTCGTTCCCCTTGCTACGCCGACACCATCCGCCACCGCGACGCACCAGCCGCCGACCGCGAGCCCTCCCCAGTCACCCACCGCAACCTCGAGGCTGCCGCGCTTCCTCCAATTGACCGGCCCCCGGGCGCCGCGTCCTCCTCCGCCTCGCACGGCACCACCGCCTCACACACCACCAGTACCTCGAACTCTACCTCCACCTCATCTGCCTCCGGTCGGCGCACCACCACCCGCTTCCTCGGACTAGGGAAATATAAGGAGCGGGAGCGCGAGCCACAGCGGATACCGCCGACGCTGCACGAGTCGCTGCAGACCTCCCGACGTCGTACATTTGTGCTGAGCAGCCCACCCAGCGCGTACGGCACCGCGCGCTCCGAGCGGCACTTCTCTGCATCCACGCCCCCGCCGTCTTCCAATTCCTCCAGCTCTGGCCACGGACAGCAGCAAGACTTGACGCTTGCGCGCAGCCCGAGTGGATCAGGCGCGGACGGCCCGCTGGCGACACGGCTGAGCGGGTGGTTTGCGCATTTGCCGGGGAGCACGAGCGACCTGTCGATTGCGGCGACGACGATTAGCGGGAGTTTGACGCATGCGTGAGCACCGCTGGCGTCGTCCACGTCCTCCGACGCCGCTGGCAAGAAAGCCAAGTCGAAATCGGACGACTCGCACAACGCCGACGCCAAATCCACCTCGAAAGCCGGCAACGACACCGCGACCACGAAGGGCGGAGCGGCGAGCAGCAAGACCTCTCTCCTCGACAAGACCGTGCGATACCTTCTCGACGGGGACGCCTCGCCTGATCGGAGCTCGGAGGAGATTTGGCTGATGGGTGTACGGCTGCCGGGGTAGGGAAGGGAGGACGAGGAGCGGGTCGCGGCTGCTGCGGCGGAGAAGGCGGGGTCCAAGTCCTCGAATAAGTCCGATTCGGAGCCGGGGCATGGGCATGGGCACGGTCATTCGCACGGCCACGGCGGACACCACGTCCACAACCCGCTGGCGACGTCAAAGCGGCGCAGCGGCTCCAAATCCCGAGATGTCGACCTCTCTTCCTCTCACGCTGCTTCCACCTCCACTTCCACGGGTACCGACGGGGGCGACTTGGGCGCGGACGCACTCGACGAAGCAGAAGGACCCCCCGATGCAGGCCTCTGGCCCGCCGCCTTCCACGCCGCCTTCTACGCACAGGTCTGGTGTACCTATCGCGCGGGCTTCGAGCCCATCCGCGACTTGCCGTCGCTGTCCTCGTTGCCCCCTCCGCTATTCTTTCCCAACGCTGCGCCGCCTTCCCCCTCCGAGTCGAGCGGCGCGTTGGTGCAGTCGACGGGACATGGGAGCAGTGGGACGGTGGTGCCGCACGCACACGGGCAGACGTCGGCGTCGCCGCGGATGCAGCATTCGCCTTCGCAGAGCGACTCATCGTCTGCTACTTCGTCGAGCCGGGGCGAGAGCGGGGGTGGTGTAGGTGGGACAGGGGCTGGGCGACACGGACACGGGAGCGCACACGGGAGCGCGCATTCGCAGGCGTCAAGCGGGTATTCGAATGCGAGCTATTCGAGTTACGCGTCGTATAATTCTTCTGGTACGTCTTCCCTCCTCCTACGTCTTCCCCTCCCCGCTCTCCATCTTTCTCAATACCCCGTTAACACGCACCCAGGCACCCCCTCCTCCACCTCCACCTCCACCTCCAACAAAAAGAAGTGGTGGTCCCTCTCCAGCATCGGCGGCATGGGCATGGGCGGCACCAAGGGATGGACGTCCGACTCGGGGTGGGGGTGTATGTTGAGGACGAGCCAGAGCTTGTTGGCGACGGCGTTGGGGCGGGTTGGGGGTGCGTGTTTCTTCCTTTTTTTTTTCTCTTCGGTTTTTTTTCTTCTGTGTTCTTTTGCGTTTCGTGCTTTCCTTTGTTCGTTCTTTTTTTTTAATTTGTGGTTCTTTCGACGCCTCCGCCCCGTTGTATTTTTTTTCTCCCCACTCCTCTCTTCCTTCTCGTTGTCCGCCCGCGCTTAAGCGCCCCGGCGTCTATATGTCTATTTCCTTTTTGGGACAGCTCCCTCTCTTTTTTCACCCGCGTTCTCCACAACGGCTGCACTTGGGGTTTAGCACTTCCAGGAAGTGCTTCCTGGATGGTGGGGGCGTTGCGGGCCCTGAGGGTTTGAGTCGGGGAGGAGATTTGCTTTTATTTCGTTTCTTCGTCCACCCGCCCACTTTTTTTTCGGTCGCGTTCTCGATAACGCGTGCGAGCGGCGCTCAGGCGGCGCTCATCCCTTCGTGGAGGTGGTTCCAAGAAGGCGTGAGCGCTGCAGACTGAAGGCGTTTCATGATTGGGCGGGGATTTTATTATTTATTTATTTTCGGGACGAGAAAGGAGGCGGCTTTGCGCGTTCTCAATGACTGGGGCCAGGGGAGCCTGTTTATTTGCGGAGCAGCACGGTGGGATGTGGGGCGTTGCTTCCCCGGGGCGCTTTAAAATTTGGCAGTTTTCATTTTTTAAGAGTCCAGAGTGCGTAGGTCGGGGCTTGACCCTTTCAGGAGCAGTATGTTTGGGTACTTGTGTGCGGCGGGGCTCGCCGCTCGTCGCGCTTGCCGTGTCTTTTTTCTTTCTTTTTCATGGAGAGGGTGCGAGCTGCGGCTAGCGCTCGGAGGAGGAACGTCATCACATGTTCCTCCAGCGCTGCCCCGCGCCTTTTCTTTCCTCTTCTATCTTCCCCTTCCGTTTCTCTCCTTACTCTACCACATTCATACCGCTTTGCTGACGTACCTTTCCCTCACAGAACCACCCAACACCCACCGCGCGCTTCCTCTCGCACGTCATACAATGCCGCGCCCGGCCAGGGAAACGCCGCACATTAGCTGGCGATATTGGCGGGTGCGTTCCTCTCTTTGGGTTTCTTTCCTTCCTTCGCGTTCCTTGGCTCTTCTTTCTTCCCTGTGATTATTTCATCCGTGTCCGTTGACGGGAGGTTTTTTGCCTCCGCCAGCTCATCCGGGCGCGAGTCGTTGCGCTACGGGCGAACATGCAGAGATGCGCGCTGGATGGCGTATGATCCAGAGACGCGGTCGTGAATTTAACGAGGGGACGCGAGAGGCGAGGAATGGAGGTCGACGCGATGCATAGAAAACCTGTGATATCTCAGGGGCGGTGTGAGCGGGTACTCATGCTGGGAGGGGGAAAGGATGGCGAAAAGGAAGGGGAGGATGCTCGTCCTAGGGGGGGGGGGGAGGGGGGGGGGCTCGTGTTTGGAGCATGCTCGCGCTCGCGCTCGCGCCCGGCTGAGCTGCAGATGAAGGATGAGGATGAGCATCGAGGAGCGGACATCGGTGCTTGTGTCTAACGCTAGCCGTTACGAGGAAAATGTTGAGGTAGGAGGTAGGTGTATGGAAGACGAAGCCGGCGTCATTAAAATAATTAATTAATTTTGCAATTCTGTCGCCTGCAGTGCAACTACAAGTTATTGGGCTGTCATGAAAGTTGAGTGAATATTCTTCTCTGTATCATTTACTTCTCGCATGTCTAATGATATCTACGTAATTCAAAACCAGTCTGTAACCCAGTGCTTTGCGCCACCCAATCCATCTTGTGATCTCTCCTCCATTTTCTATGCTTTAAACCACAACTTTCATTTCTTCGGTCATAAAATTAGGGTAAATTTTGCGCGAGTGAGCACCGCTTGCCGAATTGGGCGTTAACGTGTTGGGAACCATTACCAGGTCTGTAATTGTGGTCTGGTGTTTCAAATTACATACTCACGATTTCGATCTTTACGGTGATCTTGCTGTATGCAACGCTACCGCCTTTCGCACAGGACACTTGAGCGCGACGCCAGAAGTTCACGACGGATGCGAAAAATGTACCAGAGTAGACCAATTGTTGCAGAGTATGCTATGATTCTTCTTTCCCGCAGTCCGAGCCCCGATGACTGAGGACTTGAGTACATGCTCATCATTCCCATGAAGAGCGCCGCAATCGGAGCACTCCTCATTCATGGGGCCGAAGTCGTGGCGGGACTCTGGATCATGGTACTCTCGACGACCTGCCATGAATATTTGCTCGACGCGCGGTGCGCCTTGATGTCTGGGGCGGCCTGGAAGCGAATTTCCGTGTTAACGCTGCCACAGTACTGAAGAAACCTTCACGCACCATTGGCAGCGTTAGCTCCGCCAGGCCGACCCTCTGTGGCTGGCGGAGTCATGAGACCATTGTTATTGTTATCGAATCTGCCGTACCGGCATCGCAGCACGACGTGCGACTGGAAAGAAAGATACTAGCTATCTAATCCTGGACTAGTTGGGATTGAAGGAACGCCGCCCGTGTTGTAGATCTGCGAGGCAGAACTCTGATTTAGAGTACGAGTAAATGAATATTTGTTCAGCGTGCGAAGGAGGGATTCCGTGTTGATCAAGTGCTCACTGCCGTTGAAAATCTGCTCGCGCGGGATAAAAAGTGAGGGGAGAAAGAGAACCACGTTGACGGTAAGTCCGACGAGATGGAGACAAGAGTTTATAGGTCGGAAGCAAATATACAAACTCGATCCGCAAACTTACCGATGCTGCGGGCGGAACACCTACAATCAGTGTCTTCTAGATCTCGTAGTTCAGGAACTTACTGAGTCGCGTGAAGGGCGCGTGGGTGGACAAGAGATTACTCCGCGCGATGTTGAGGCATTCTTTCTGTGGATTCAGCCTATGCAGGCGACGTAGTCGAACCCAAGGCAACGGTGCTCACCCGCTGTGGATGATTAGCGACAGCTACCTGTATCTACGCGCGTTCGGAATCCGTGTGCAAATCTGCAAGACTGGAAAGAAATGCTTCAATGAACCAGCGGTTCTAAAGAGAATGAGCGAGCACACACTTGTATGCTACGAACACCAAGCTCGGCCCCCAACATTCCATCGTTGACGGTTCCGCAAAATGCATTGGCCGGAACACGAAGATCGTGCGTGCGCATTAAAAGTCTCGCCAGAGACTTCCTGGATAGGACTGCGAGGCGAGGACGAAGCAAACTACAACGTGAAGGAATGAGCAACCCGCACTGCTCTCGCAAGTAAAGGGCCCTCGTGGACCTGGAGCACGCACTGCGTGGTGTCAACCCGAGCGACCGTCAATGAATCGTGGTAAGGATAGAGAGGCCACTGATCGAGAGCGTTGGAGCGCGGGGGGCCGGCGGAGCGCTTCTCTGAACCTGGACAAACATTGTCCGAGGTGGAAATCCATCGAGCGACATGAATGGACACGGCGTCGAGAAGAGCAGGGTCGAAGTAGAGACACAGAAGGGAGAAAAAAGGTCTAGGCAATGAAAAAGACAAATGACACACATTGGCGCCCTCCCTCTTCCCTCCTCCGCGGTGCGGTGTGAGCAAACTTACGTGTCTGTGCAAAGCCGTTCATTGGCGCATAAGAATAATCCTGCAGGCTTGAAGCAACGGAAGAGGAAGAATTCTGAAAGGATAACATTGAGGAACGCGGAAGGGTCAAGATAAAGAGCAGTATAAACTGCGAGTTTACGGAGGAAATATGAAGCACTGGAACACAGATAAGGACTGCGGACCATCGCAACTCGAGGAGGTTTGATGGGGGGTAGGGGAGCATTCAGCGGCCTATAGAAAGCATCAAAGGTCGTTGGTTAGTGAGACGTCGACCGCAGATGGTTAGCGGAGCTTTAAGGCAATTCTCCTCGTCCAGGCAGTCGGACCATGAAGACTGAGTGCAGTAGAGGACGCTGGGGAAATGGAACTACAATATTAACCGTGGCTAGCCTTAATCTTCGCAGCAACGTTGAAGCAGCGAGCCTGAAAGTGACGATGGGCCAGCGGAGGTGTGAGCGCAGGAGAGAAGCAGAACGTGGCTGTGTTTGATCCGCACTCCGATCAGACTGCTCTTGCTCACTCCCTCCACCACGGCGCGCGTTCTATCTCTGTCTCTGTTGGTGAACACGCGTCTGTTCTTGGTCGCTATCCCTTCATTCAACTTGAATCTTTCTGGCGCCTGTTTCTCTGCTCTGGCGCTGCCGACGCAGTGCGACGCACTCAAGAACTATCGCAGTACGACGGCGCAGACTATGCGCAAACGCGTTCGACGCGTCGATAATCAGGCAATCCTGTACCGAAATGTTGTAAATCTGGGCCATTCGTACACTGGCTGGGACACTAATGGTTTGATATCGTACTGTAGACGTATCGGGCGACTCGAACGGTGTCTAGTATGGAAATGTTTACTCTGCTGTGGTCCTGTACTGGTTCTCGATTCTCATTTAAATAACCGTTGATCTTTATCGATGTTTCTCTCTAGTGGCTTTACTCGCTATCCTGGCCGGACGCCGCTGTCCGTCGGGATTCCACACCCAACGCTTCGTGGAGGAAGACTCTCCCCCAACGGCTGCGTCTCTCCATGCATTCGCTGCATTGTAATCAACATTCTCTACCTCTTATTTCTCACCAAATTCAATTCCTTCCCCATATGGGTGGTTCATTTGAGTACCCAAAAGAACCGAACACATAGCTATTCCAAAACTCGACGTTGAGTCTGCAGGGTGCGGGTTTGTAGTCGCCTCTGATTTTCCTCCGATATAGGTATGATTCCGCCGGCTATGGCTCCCTGAACTGACGTAGATGCGCTTATCTCCTCTTCCCCCTCTGGTACTCACTCCATATTTACAATGATTTTCCTCTACCGCGTCCGCGCCATCTTCACCGCATGCCACCTGACCGCTAGACTTCGCGTTCACGTAGAGGACGCCCTCGAGTTTTGCGTCGCGCTTTGTACGGTTGCGACTGCCCCACTGGTTGGACACTATCGTTGTGGTTGGTCAGTCATTCCACGCCTCGTTCATCACTTGCATCGTTTTCCGGTGTGCCCTGATGCTCTGAACTTTGAAGGTACATGCCGATAGATACTAATGACTCTTGCACTATGCAGATCTTATTAGGCATTTGAAGAGTGAGCATTGCGGCTTGGACGATTGCGGCGTGACTGGGTTCCGAATTCTGGAATAGGCCGCGCTGGTTCCTTGGCCGCTGTGCACCGCTTTCTCAGGTCGTTGCGTAATTCAATCTTCCTGTGAGCCTGTTGGGCTCTCTGTCGTCGCTAGGTGTTTGCATTGCAAGGTGCCCTGCCAGGTATCTTTTTGTTTCTTGTGACGCTGACATCTCTCTCTGCAGGTTATTTAACTTCAACAACGACGCCGTTCTACGCTTTCATCCACCTCGAAACGTTTTCTTTGGCCGAAGGGAAAGATTTCAGATGTTCGTCTTAAATTTCTTCCCATCCGTCCGCCGTTGGCTGATTCCCGGATGCCCACAGTCCTCGCGCCGACGCTGTTCGCCCTGTCACCCTTGCGCTGCCTCGCCCTCTTTGCCGTCCTTCGTCTGATTTAGGACTGCTGCCACGCAATCAATGTCCATCTCATCGTTGTCTTCTGCTGGTCCAGTGCTTTCTAGAATTTCATGGTCAGACCGGGTACCATTATCCTATGCTAGCCTCGAACGCCGTCTGTTTCACACTTCAGTGGTCGTTCTATTCTCAAACTTTATTCTCAAACTTGAACCACAACCTCCCCGGCACCTCGGATAAGCGTGTAAACCCCTGTGTTACTCTGAAGACATTGCATACTGGTCCCAGCCGAATTCTAGGCGTCTCGCGGCCCACCTCTCCGCAGATAAGCTCCAGTTTGCCTATTTGATGACGCGTCGCAATTTTTATTCAAGAAATTGTCCTTGTCGGCCTCACTCTGTGCCGATCTGCTCTGCTCCTTAATCAAAATAGTCCATTGTTGGTCGTTTCTCGGCTGCAATCTTCAGTTTGTTAACGCTGTTACCAACAGGTTGAACAACATTCTGAGTCGTGCTCTTGCCTCCGACTTTTGAGCTGTGCTTCTGATTCCGGCCTTCTCGATCCATTACGTCTGAAACGCCGTCATGCATTGAAACCGAATTGCGCGTGAGGCCTTGAGGATCCGTCTTCTGATGCGTCTCGCCGCTCGCTCGATGCTCCGCGAGCCATTAACACTGGTGTTCACACCTAGCTCTCTAATCCCGGAATGAGGCGCCATATTCCGGGACTATGCAGATAGGGGGGTCCCGGGTTGAAGAAAAAGCAGATATTCGAGTGTCCTGGATTGAATGAAATTCTCTCAGGGAATTCCCGGGAGGTTCGGGTGAACGTTGTTGGGTGCGCTCAGTCGCAGTGAATTGCTCGGAAATTGGGTCACGATTGAGTGTTCTGAATTGAAAACAAATCTTTGTGTAAATCTGAAGTGAATCCGATATCCTAGACATCCGTAAATGTCAGGAAGTTAACATTAGGCTGTTGCAAACAACGGTCCGGGAAATTGTCGGAGGATTCAGATCAAACGAGGATGATTTATGCAGTCCGGTATAGCAGATAGTTGAACACTAGAGACATTGCAGAGAGCAGTGGCTACCCATGTATCTCGTCTACGAGCTACAAGTCTCGAGCAAAATTGCTTCACAAGAAAATAGTCTGGGCGCGGGGAGTCGAACCCCGGTCTGCTGCGTAGTGAGAGGGCGACTGGGTCTAGTTCTCGCTGCTGTGCTCCATGCACAACACCCGAGCTGTATGGATACCTTCAG
Organism: Mycena leptocephala; assembly: GCA_029378395.1. Lineage (NCBI taxonomy): Eukaryota > Fungi > Basidiomycota > Agaricomycetes > Agaricales > Mycenaceae > Mycena > Mycena leptocephala. Next base: position 25,173 of record JARJLF010001702.1, on the reverse strand, counting down.
CGCCACATGCGTAAACGCGACTTGAATGCGCAAAATGGGTCCCAGGCCGCGCGATGGAATTCCCGGGAAGTGAAATGAGACTTGTAATGGAGATTCAATATGGACGTTGCACTATAGACTCCATTGGGCACGACGTGATTCTCCCGGGATTTCCCGGGGAAAAGATACGAGTGTGGCGTTCGAGATATGTTGCGAGGCCGTGCTTGGAAATCAAGTGCCTTTGACCTTTGTAAAGGTTAGTAAAACACGAACGATCGTACGAGCCATGTTGATGCCGTGCTTATAGATCGCGAGACAATCGAACAAGCGTGACCGTGACAAAGTGATGAGATAGGGGTAGGGCCGAGTTTCGTTGCTACTGGACGTTATATCGTGCAGAGGATGATTAAATACTGGAGATAAGACAGTAAAAAAGTTATTGAGGTGATCTCAGACGTTCTATAATAAACACTACCGTGACAAACCCGGGACGCATAGAGACTCACATAATGCATCCCACTCTGGCAGGGATTTCTGGGAGGTTTGGATAACTCCCTGGCCAGTTTAATGCCTCAAATGCTCACAGACTACTCGCGCTCTATCCGAGTCACGAAGCGGTTAACGTTGGTTACAGAGCTCTATGAACTTCCGGAATTCTCCAAGAGACGGCGACTTTGAACGACATGTTTGTTTTCACGAACGTTTGCATTGCATGACCGTTGATTTTCTCAGGAATAGGACCCGGGTCCTGGCAGGAAACCCCTACACCCTCAAATATTCAGCGCGCGTATACAGTTGATAGAGAGCCACAGGTAAGGATCACCTTGACTCTGTTGCCGCCCGCATCCAGGATCAAGCTTCAGAGTTAGACATGTGCTGCGGGGTTGAAGACGTACATTCAAAGTGTCATGGCAAATAAAGTGTGAGTGAAATGTAAAGGAATGGAATACCAATGACCGTCGAAGGTCGTTGGGTATTCGTGGATAAGGGATTGCGGGAAGGGACTTTGGGGAAGAAATTGTTGAAGGGGTTATAATTTTTTGCACAAGAGAAATCCTTCCCGCAAAATTGCGGTAAGGAATTTTGGGGGCATTGACTTTTGTAAGAGAAATCCGAATTTTGGGGTTTTTTTTGTAAGAGAAATCCTTCCCGCAAGATTGCGGGAAGGAGTTTTGGGTGACGAATTTTTTGAGTGAGAGAAATCCTTCCCGCAATTTTGCGGGAAGGAATTTTGGGGTTTTTTTTTTGTAAGAGAAATCCTTCCCGCAATTTTGCGGGAAGGAATTTTGGGTTTTTATATATATTTTTATAAGAGAATTCCTTCCCGCAAAATTGCGGGAAGGAATTTTGGGGCTTTTTTTTGAAGACAAATCCTTCCCGCAAAATTGCGGGAAAGAATGTTGAGGGACAGGAATTCCGGATAATAGATGTCGGATGGAACATGGGAATTGTCCTAGGTCAGCACTAACGAACCGGCATCCAGTTGCCGGTCTTAGCGCCCGAGCAGCTTCTCGTTCTCGGAGACGAAGGTAAAACCTGCCATGGCAGAGGCAAGGGCGAGAGCCAAAAAAATATGTGCAGATAGTAGGACAAGCAGCGGACAGAGTGCCATCTTGCCACCGCAGTGAAGCACAATCACACCGAAGATTGCCAAATTTAGAGTGGCCGGATGTTTAACTCTAAATGCCAACTTTCGACTTGAACAAAAATTCTTCTAAAAGTCAATCTCATACTAGTCATTTAGATTCATCTGAAACTGTAACCTAAGCTGCCGGAATAAAATTGGGTTTTGGACCATCTGAAACGTAGCTGAAATCCCAAGAGTTAGATTGCAAAACAAATGCACCAAAATTGCAAACTGAAACTTGCCGTTTGCATACAAAAAAATGGTGGGACGAAAACCTAGCATTTCAGGTGGACTGAAATGGACACCGAAATCCCGGGTTTCAAGTCTCATTTCAGTGCAACTTAAATAATGGATTTCCATTTGCATTTCAGCTGAAGCTGATATGCAAATCGAAACTATTACTTGCAGTCAAGCCGAAATTCGGTCGGCAGATGATCCGCCACTCGTCCGCGGACGATCTGCCGCTGATCTGCGGATGACCGCCCCATGTCCGCAGACAATCCGCAGCACATCCGCGGATAATTTACCACTAGATAGTCCGCAAGTCATTTCACTGCATTTGCAGCTTAGAAATGAAACTCTGTTCTTCTGCCATGCAAAAGCTGCAGAGTGGAACAGTCATAGTCTGATTTCTCTTGTCTGCAGATGAAATCATGGTGTCTGCCACTTGAATCTGCAGGGAGGATGAAGTCAGCAGATGAAAAATTGTGCAGAGACAGAGAGGATCTAGTTGGCGCATTGAATATTACGTCTGCCACTCTAATCCGCAGAGATAAGAGTTGGCAGATGATAAATTGTGTCCACCACAGAGAGGATCAGGCCGACGGACATAATTTTTGTGTCTGCTGCTCTGATCTGCAGAGAGGATTGAGTCGGCAGATTGAAAATTATGTCCGCCGCTCTAATCCACAGGGAGGATACAGTCGGCAGATGAAAAATTGTGTCTGCCGCTCTGATCTGCAGAGAGGATCGAGTCGGCAGATTGAAAAACATGTCCACCGCTCTAATCCGCAGAGAGGATCGAGTTGGCAAATGGAAAATTGTGCCTGCCGCTCTGATCTGCAGAGAGGATCGAGTTGGCAGATTGAAAATTATGTCAGCTGCTCTAATCCACAGAGACGATTGAGTCGACAGATGGAATATTGTGTCTGTCGCTCTGATCCGCAGATTGAAAATTGTGTCCGCCACTCAAATCCACGGAGAGGATCAGGTCGCCGTACATAATTTTTGTGTCCGCTGCGCTGATTCTGCAGAGAGGATCAAGTCAGCAGATTGAAAATTACGTCTGCCGCTCTAATCCACAGAGAGGATCGAGTCGGCAGATGGAAAGTTGCGTCTGCCGCTCTGATCCGCAGATTGAAAATTGTGTCCGCCGCTCAAATCCGCGGAGAAGATGAAATCGGCAGATGAAAAATTGTGCAGAGACAGAGAGGATCTAGTCGGTGGATTGAAAATTATGTCCGCCGTTCTAATCCACAGAAAGGATCGAGTCGGCAGATGGAAAATTGAGTCTGCCACTCTAATCCGCAGATTGAAAATTGTGTCTGCCACTCAAATCCGCGGAGAGGATCAGGTCGCCAGACATAATTTTTGTGTCCGCCGCTCTAATCCACAGAGAGAATCGAGTCAGCGGATTGAAAATTACGTCCACCGCTCTAATCCGCAGAGAGGATCAAGTCGGCAGATGGAAAATTGTGTCTGCCACTCTGATCTGCAGAGAGCATTGAGTCGGCGGATTTAAAATTATGTCCGCTGCTCTAATCCACAGAGAGGATCAAGTCGGCAGATTGAAAATTGTGTCCGCCGCTCAAATCCGCAGAGAGGATCAGGTCACCGGACATAATTTTTATGTCTGCCACACTGATTCACATAGTGGATTGAGTCAGCAGATTGTAAAATACGTCTGCTGCTCTAATCTGCAGAGAGGATTGAGTCTGCAGATGGAAAATTATGTCTGCCACTCTAAGGAGAGGATTGAGTTGGCAGATTGAAAATTATGTCGACCTGATCCCCCCCGTGGATCAGAAGCAGTGGACACACATTTCAATCTGCCAACTCAATCCTCTCTGTGGATTAGCAGCAGACATAATTTTCAATCTGCCGACTCAATCCTCTCTGTGGATTAGAGCAGCAGACGTAATTTTCAATCTGCCAACTCGATCCTCTCTGCAGATCAGAGCAGCAGACACAATTTTCTATCTGCTGACTCGATCCTCTCCGCAGATCAGAGCAGCGGACACAATTTTCATGTCCGGCGACCTGATACTCTCCGCAGATTTGAGCGGTGGACACAATTTTCGACTCATTCCCCTCTGCAGATTAGTGCAGCAGACACAATTTTCCCTCTGTGGACGCAATCCTCCCTGTGAATCAGTGCGGCGGACACAACTTTGAGCGGGAGACACAAATTTTCATCTGCGGCCTCGATCCTCTCTGCGGATTTTGAGCGGCAGACATGATTTTTGATCTGCAGACGCAATCCTCTCTACAAATTTTGAGTGGCAGACACAATTTTCCATCTGCGGGGAGGTGATCTTGCGGAAACCAAGTCTATGGGACAGCCGCAGTAAGTACTGATAAGTCATTTATTATAGATAAATCTATGTATGTGTCTAGACTTGATAATATATGAGATATCTTTCAAGGACACTAAGATTAGAAATACGGCCAAATTTGAGCTGGGGATCCACCTGTAGGTCTCCTGCAGTTGCAAATGAAGGGGGTCATTAAGGCGACCGCCTGCACATGAGCCGCAGACCATCTGCAGATGAGCGGCGGATCGTCTGCAGACGATCGGCAGATGATCCGCCGCTCATCCGCCGACCGAATTTCAGCCTGACTGAAATAAATAGTTTCGCTTTGAGTTTCAGCTCCAGCTAAAATGCAGACCAAAATCCATTCTTTCAGCTACACTGAAATGCGATACGAAACCCGGAATTTCGGCGCCGATTTCAGCGTACCTGAAATGCTAGGTTTCAGACCCGCTTTTTTTTTGTTCCGAAACGGTGAGTTTCGGTTTATAATTTCAGCGCATTTTTTTTTGCAATCTGACTCTTGGGATTTCAGCTACATTTCAGCTGGCCCAAAACCCGATTTTATTCTTGTAGTTTAGGTTACAATCTCAGATGTACCTAAATTACTAGTATGAGATTGGCTTTCGGACAAGCTTTTGTTGAACTCAAAAGTTGACATTGGGAGTTAAACCTCCAGTCACGCTAAATTTGGCAATCGTCAGTGTGAATGGGGGCCACCGACGTGTTCCAAAGCGTTCGCCATCCCAAAATGGATTTTGATGCTAAGTTGCCGGTGACGGCTGCAGTTCCAAAAATGGGGAAGACGGTGCGTTGGCCCAAATTCCAGCTGCATGGGGGTTGAAAGTAACCCGCGGTGATTGCCGGCGGAGCTTGAATATAAAAAATAGTCCGTCTTATATCCGTGCATCCCTCACCGCCCCCCTCCGCGCTTGCCGGGCTGGGTAGAAACTATGGTGGAGGCTCGCCTATTTTGCTTCTGTTGAACTTCGATTATGGATTTACCCTTCGTCGAGGCGACTATTCAACCAGGATTCAAGAATACATACAGTTTCCAGCACTTAAGCTTATTCACGACTACTTATCTCCTTTGATAAGCAGGACTGTCCGCACGCTGAAATATTGTATATGTCGAATGGGACGAGCAGGCGGGAACAAATGCGTAAATTCGCAACTTATCTTTTCTGAATACTTGCGCCGCCTGGGAAGTATGGTAAATTCATTTCTCAGAAGCGCACACAACTTGACTGCCAGTATTTTCATGCTATTCCGTATGTATGGAGGCCCGAACGAACCGAAGTGCACAGAATCTTAGAGGCGGCACGCGCAACTTCCCGCCGCGCCCAAGTTTTTCGAGCGCATTCATATCGGCGCTCTGGCGTGGGCGGATTCGTTCATTGACAGTGTATGAATTATGATCATATGGTTCCGGAGCTGGGTAAGCATGTTGAAGTACTGACGTAGGGATGTTGGAGACCCCAGAACTGCATAGGTAGTGATCGCTATAACGAGGAAGAAAAGATATGCACAACAGACGAATTCCGATAGGTCGCGAGTGTTATCATGATATGTAGGAAACTGAAGCACTAGTCCTCGGGCTGATACACGACAAAGATGAAGCCGTTTACCAAATTAGGTGCGAAGTTAGCACGGCGTAGATATCGCTGCCCTGGTTGATGGAACGGATTTAGCTCGATGGGGCGTGAGACCACATTAAGGTGAGTATTCCTTAAGAGCGACCGAAGGACAACGGTGTCACGGTTCGATTCAAGCATGTACTCTTGGTAGTCAGTGACCGCGAATGGAATCCTATCTTCCAAGGAGGCATGGACGACGTTGTGGGAGGCATCGTACGTGAAAAGGCCAGCATTGCAAGCGAGTATGGCGTCTGGGTGTTTGCCGTATGTCGGGAGATCTTTTTTATCCCAATACTTTGAAGCAGTATGTAGGAAAACCCGAGCACACCCAGATCCACACGAATCAGGTGCATCATACGTGAAGATGGGAATGTTGCCATCGTGAGCAGAGCGTGAGATGAGCGATGTGCGGTGTGCAGCTGTTGCGCCCTCCTGACCAAGGTAAAAGACGCAAGGGCCGAATAGAACGATGTCGAGGTCATGATATGGAAGGAGTAGCGCAAGCTGCATACATCGGGATGAAATTCAGTTCCACCTCCGCCCCAATGTAATGTACCGTCAGGTGCACACGCTCGTTGTGCGCGTCAGCTCCCACGGAAGCGAGCTTCAGAGTATGACAGAGAATCCAATAGATGGTGAGGGGATAGTGCATCAAGAGGGACGCAGGACTAGATTTTGGGACGTTTCGCCAGGCATGCCAGTCGTCCCAATTGCAAATGAGGGAACGGACACGGTGCGGGGCCTTGAAACGAGCGGTAGCCGTAAAGTCTCGGCGCACGAGAAGGTGCTGAGGAAGCTTCCATCCGTCCTTGTCATTCAGATGGGTGGCCTTCAGAAGATCCTGCCCATTCATGAAAGTTATCTGTGCCTTCTCTTGTTTAATCGCCCTCCAGTGTTCGTCGAACGCGGGCCATTTCATTCGGTGAATCTTCATGGATTCGTCGTCTTCCGCCTCTTCGAACAGGCCCATACCACTTTGGCTCCAAAATCCGAACCCGGCGCCACCCAACAGGCAAAACTGAGCCCGGGCGCAATCATTATAGAGTATCGACGAGAAGGATGGGAGTGGGACTCATCCACTCCCACTATCAGGTGTCTCGATAGTGTGACTGGGCACCATCAGTGCGACTCGGTGCCATGCACCAGTGCGACTCGCTCATCAACTGTGCGAGTCGCCCATCAACAGTGCGACTCGCGTAGTTCGCTTACAACCTAGCCATCAGCCTGTGACGGTGAGTGATCCGGCCTGCGCCATCAAGCGGGTGGTCGCAAGTAATGGCATTTTCTTATCTTGTCCCCGTACTTCATCCACCGATGAAGTTTATAGAAGCTGAGGAATTTTCGCCCGCTCACATCAAAGCATATCGGAGATTCGTTAGTCCCTGTCCTTTCACAGACATGATCTTCCGAAAGGATTCATTGGATTGCAGGCGTTCCCAGACGAGCTTAGCGATCCGGGTCATGACCCATTTTTTTCTGTCGAAACTGCAAGCTCCTGGATCACTTCATTGGGCTACCAGCTGTATGCCTTACAATCGGATTCGATGATCCCCACCACTTTGTGGACTCCCGACGACGCATCCACCAGGCAATTAATTGCTTATCGCACCCATGTATGTGTTTCTGACTCGCTCGGCCCATGTACAGAACTCTTACAACATTTTAAGATGCTTCACGAGGACTATTTCACACATCCCTTTTTCAGTCTGGAACATGCAGATAGCTGGATTAGTCCCGCTGCGTTCCAAGCGTACATGGATTCCATGTATGGGACCTCTACAGAGGATCGTAATCCACGTCGGGATTCGATGTCAGAGAGCTCCCGTGCGCCTTCTCGAGCTGCATCTTCAGTCTCAATGGCTAGATCCCGGGCTAGCAGTCGTGTCTCATTCGTCCCATCTTCCCGGGCTGGCTCTCCGATTTCATATGGCTCTGATATGCCTGAATTTACTGCCTTCTCTAGAGACAGTCCCCCGTTTCATATGATCACCTGAAGTGCTTTCCCGTCCCTCGAGCGCCATGTCTGAACGAGACGTAATCGAGATTGACGACTCCGGTTCCGACTCGCTAGCTCTCCTGGATACTCACAGCGTGGCTCTATCGGTCCCTAAAGTCGAGCATCCTTCTGTTCACCTTCCTAACACTCCTCCTACCGAGTCTCAGGCGACCAAACGAAAGGGCAAGAAAAAGGCAATCGCCTCCGCGCAGATCAGAATCACTCGGCAGGAAAAGGTTGATGAGGTTATTAATTGCACCACTATTCCATCGACATTTGACGTCCCCCGCACTCCCACCGCTCTTCTGGTCGACCTCTCAGCATCAGCCGCCCTGTTAACCAAACCTGATGGTCGTATTATACCTGTCGATACATATATTCGCTTGGAGGTACGTGACATTACTCGTTTATATGCTTCAATCTTACCTATTCCACGGCTAGAATCAAGAATCTTGGGACGGATCATCTGGCCATACCAGAGGGGATGCGGATGTTCGCGGATTTACCTCCGATTTGACCGAGACAATCAGGTGTCGTCGTGTTCACATCGGATGCAATGGAGTTGATGCGTGTCAATTTCTTGGCCAAAACGTCTTTGCTGGTCTTGAAAGGTTCGAGGCAGATGAAGAGGAAATGCAAAAGCATTGGAATCACGAGCTGGACAAAAATGAAGAGGAGGCGGCTTCGGCCCCGCTATTATCGCTCGGTATGCTCAACTGATTCCGTATTATTCGTTGTCTGAGCTGCGCAGGTTCTATACTCGGGTAATGAACTCCAAATGCAAATCGAGTGCGACGGAGTCCCAACTCTTGTTCGCCTTTCAGGGGTCAGTCGCTTTTTGGTCATGGGTCACTATTGAACCGTTCAATGGCAGGGGCCCTCAACGTATGGAAAGAAGTTTGTGTTCGTTGTTCGAAATGCACGAGTTCAACGAAAGATGATCATGTCTATTAGCCTATGCCTCCCAACGTCGATGAAGATGACTTTCAATCTGTGCTGGATAATGACGGGTACTTGCCGAATGGGCCAACGACAATGAATGACGAATGTGTTCTCACTGTTCACCCTCGAGTTGGACTGAAGAACTGCTGTACGCTTATTTAATCATAAGCTTTATCGCGACCTAAAAATCCCATTCCACAGCATTCAGTCATATCATTGAGAGCAGAATCAGGCTGGCCGCAATGAAACGTCGCAAATGCAATACAGAGATGATCATATTTGTTCCCGTCAAAGACTCACCTGCCACTCGTCACAAGGCGATAGTGATTTTGCGCAGCCCCCATAACCATCCTATGCATCCTCCAACTAAACCAACGGCGGAAGTAGTCTGTAGTTAACCTCGCCACCGTGTATCGGTGGCCTGCTTATTACAAATCATCGGAGTTTCAAATTTTGCCATGCATATTTAGCACTTCTAGGAGCCCCATTTTCAAACTTCCGGAGAGAAAGAGTATTCAAATGCGCGTACAACCCCAAATAGCCCTTCAAATCATTCTTTTTCAACTTCCATTCTCGTGGAATGAAAAGAGCAGATTTGTCAGGATTTGTCATCCGTTGATCCCTCAAATTCAAATCACTCTGCCGCCGCACGAGTTGGGTGGACAACTTGTTCAAAATTATGCTAGTAAATACTATAGGACTTCGCATTTGTGAAAAACACGTTCCGGAATGTGTACCAGCATCCAAATTCTTTCCGTGATTTGTAATAAGCAGGCCAGCGATCGCTCGATCGAGCTTATCAACAGACTACAACATGCGAGGCACGAGCACCAAAACTGTTGTAGCGTCTGTCTACGAGAGACTACGGCGGAAGATAAGCTCAAACTCGGTACAGCGGTGGAGGCCGCCGGTCTTACGGGTTTGACAGTTCAAAAGTTCATCAGGAAAAAAGCACATGGTTACGTAGTGCTTGGTAGCGAAAATACCTGTGGTAGCCCCGTAGGCAAGTCCCCCTTATGGTAGCAGCTCGTAGCCACGTGCCACGGTCTGGTAGCTCCTCGTAGCGCTGGGTAGCTCTCGCGCATAGGCTCCCGTAGCGCCTCGTAGCACCTAATAGCCCTCCCTTTCCACTTAGGAACACCCAATTGCGCACAATACCACAGAGTAGCCAACAATAGCAAATCATGTAAAATTGGGAAAAATAATATATTCCAGCTATTGAATACATATTGCGTACACCATTATCAAGAGTTCTCGCGCTATCTAAATCCGTTCGATATCTGTAAGGAGAACAATAAATATAAATCACAACAAAGGTACAGCTCACCTGGTGGGATGCTGAGGTTATGAACTATTCGGGCGCTGCGAGGACTTGAGATTTTCCCTACGTGTCGTTCTCAAAACCGATTGAAAGATATATAGGAATGAAGAAAACTCACCCGGGAAAACCCTCGTATCCTTGATTGTGTACTGCGAGGAGATAAATAATTGAGGCAAAGCCGAGTCTGAGGTGGATAGTCAGAGATGTCAGGAGGGAGTTTACAACTCACCTGTCATGCAAGCGCTCTAAGACATGGAAATGCATCGCGAAGATGAAGGAGATGGGAAGAACTAGTGAAAGAAACCCAAAACAAAGCCAGGATAGTGAGAACTTGGAAGGGTGAGACCTCCGGAAAGAAGTTGCGTTGCGGCCATCTTGAAACAATCTCCCGACAATATTGCAGCCATCTGAGAGCGTTGTGGAAAGCACAGAAGAGGAGATATTGAGGAGGATGGCTTGCGATGTTGCAGTGTCTTGAGTTGAGCACATTCCGCCCTTTGGATAGAACAGGAGAAAGACCGAACATGCTATGCGATTCATTGGGACCCAGGAACACGGCCAACCAGATGTTACATTGTGTGCGAGCCCCGGGCTGTCTTCTCGACATGGAAAAGGGGAGAATGAGGGAGGGAAGAGGGGGGAAGATGGGGGGGAAGGAAGAAAGGCGACCAACCAAAGTTGCGTTAGCAACAAACAATCACGCGTAATCACGCCATATCGCGCACACGTGCGGCGGACTTTGAAATGGACTTAACAGATTTTGAGACTGGTGGCGATCATGTCCTGCAATTCACGTCCCCAATATGTGTCGCTGAGTTCCGTAGGCGAGCCATTGGGTCGAATTGAGATAGTAAACCGTCGCCCAGGGTTCAAATTATCAATCGGCTAAACGACAACTACTTGGCGCTACTGATCTCCGCGTGACGGCTATCAGATGTTACTGCTCCTACAGTGGCGGCTATCAGGGCTACCAACTGCTACAGATTCTCGCACAGAGCTACGGGCGCTACTGGTGCTATACAGCTGACCATTTAGCTACGTAGGGAAAACTTTTTTCCTGATGTTGCTCAACGGTTCGTGTATTGTCCGGCGACACTGCTTCTCCAGGCTAACATAAAATATCTAGCATCGTCGACCACAGCTGTTTACGACGGGAGACGTGTTTCAGAGAGCAGTCCAGCATTCACAGACAGTCGGAAAGTTCGGGACTTCATTAGCGCGAAGAAGAAGATTGAGCATCCCCATGGAATGGGATGGGAAGGTAATTCATTCCTTTCTCGCAGTCGCCAACCATAATTAATATGTTCAGGGGTACTGTATCACCTCAACGTCCGCGAACTCAAGCTTCCGGTCCGGGAGCGATACATTCATACGGCTATGTTGAAAAACGGCATTCGGCTTGTCGTTACCATGCATCCGCAGATTGCGATGTTCATCCACAATATCCTATCACTCAACATTGACTACACATTCAAGCGGGTTGATGGCGCCATGGATGAGTGGGAGGTTGCGGGGTTTACGGAGCGTTTCAAAGAGCGTAGGTTTACAGCCGCTATGTTATGCACTTGCTCATCGCCATATCGCCCAGGTCTTACATTTGCAAGCTTGTACTGCGACAAGAAAACTAAATAGGCCTTTGCCCAACTCTTCATAGAGCTTTTCGACACCATCCGTCAAGTAACTGGTGAACCTCTTAAACTCGCACCTTTTTTTCCGGATGCCAAATGTCGGGTTGTTATCATGGACGGTGAAGTTCCGCAAGCGCAAGGCTTTGCGGCTTTTCTTGTGACATACAACGACCCCAAAATTAGTTCAATATGGTCGCGGGATGAAACCAGGATGCTCTCGCACAGTCTTAAAACCTGCAATCCGCACTTTGACAGGTATTCGTTTATGGCCTCCTTTTTCGTCGCGTTACTCACCCTTTTAACTAATGAATCTGAAGGCACATCGATGAATTGCCTCAACATATTCCAGCGCCGGTGATCAGGGGACTGAAATCGATCATGGGTCTGGGTTCCCAGGCGGAAGTCGACGCATGGCACAGGTTCTGTACTGCTCAAACAGACGATGCTATCAAAAGTGAGTGAGCTGTGTGCACCGAGTCAATGTCTCGATTTCAGATATCAATTGATTAATTTCCAGACTGGTATGCCCACAAACTCGCAAACCCATGGATACTTCCCTCTATCAACAAGTTTCTTTCGAGAATTTCTGCAGATGACTGGGATATCACGCCTAACCACTCCAACCTCGTCGAGACGGCACATGCGGGTCGTAACGCAGAGACCTCGATTGGAGCTAGACTCCTCGACGCAATTCTTCAGTGCGGTTTAATTTACCAATTCCCTCTCCTCTGGATCTGACATAAAATAGGGCTCAAGCGCGCGACGATATCAAGGCCAACGAATTGGCTTTGATTGGCCGCGATGGTGTCATGCGCAAGCGATGGAATGGCAGCGCTGATCGTGAGAAGCTGTCAGCACAACGCAAAATCTGGAAGACACGGAAGGCTGCAGTTCGGAATGACCAGCTCACTAGCTTTGATACCCTCAAGGCGGAGCGGGATGCTGGGGTAGAGGAGAACAGGGCGTCGCTCGAAAGGGAGAAGATCCTTCTGTCTCAGATCAAATCGCGGCAGGAGGAGATGAAACTTGATAGGCACCGTACTGACCTCCAAGAGCAGGTTAATGACCTTCGCAAGGACGTCGACGAGGAGAAGTCATTGCGACGCGAGTGGATTCTCCGTCGAGGCCAAATCGATAAAGAGCTCGAACAGCTAAGGAAGGATGGCTTAGCAGGTGTTCGCATCAAGGGCCGCAGACCAGCTGAACGTCCTTCCGAGGACGATACTTCTTTCCCTCTGTTTCCTCCGGATGATGGCGTCGCGACGATGATAGGCACAGATTCTCCGGCCTTTGGTCCGGCTGTTGACTCGGATCCAGTTTCGTCGAATTACAGTTTGAATCCCGAACTTCAATGCAAGTCATCAAATCGGAGTTTTGCATTTCCATGTCAACTCACAGATGAATAGATTCTTCGACTGGTCCAGCTGCGCAGGACGACTCGACGCCCCTACAGATGATTCCAGGGGATCTGGTGTCATTCGGTGTCAGTTATGGTTACGAAAGTCCAGGTGAGATGTTTCCTGTCGAAGAACCTTCGTTCTTATCAACCACTTCACGAGACATTTCTGTGTCTCCACAAAACAGCGGCGCGGTAACTCAAGTTAATTTGCCTTCGATATTCACACGCAAGTTGGAAAGATTTGCATTTTTTTTTCCTGCGCAACTGATTCTGTATCAGATTCTGTGCCGGGTCGGGACTCCATCCCATCTGCTTTGAGCGAGGGGCAACCGGGCCCCGCGACGGACTCGAGTCGCTCGACCATTGACATGACATCATGGGTACAAAGTGATTTCAACAATCCGTCCGCCACCTTCGACTCGGACTGGGAGCTCTTTGTGGCAAATCTAGACACCACCGCATTCAATATGATTGCCGCCAGTGGAGAGTACTCTGGAGCCGATCCCGACGAACTTGAATACATTGGACCACCGACTAATGGTCAGTCGGTGCCGGTTCAACCTGTCCCTGAGAACGAGTTTGTTCAAGGAATGGACTCTGGGGGTGATCGCGAGATAGAAGGCTCGGTAAGTCTCCGATTGCAGGATATATAGGCCTTATTGAATTGCTGACTCGTTTTCGAAGTCAAATTGGTCGGATGCTTCCAGTTTCAAGCTATCGCAGGTACTCCCACGCCTCCCTCCTCTCTCCGTCGCCTCCCCATCCCACACTGAGGCCGCGGAATATCAGGCCGATGAGACCGAAGACTCCATTGCGCCACAAGACATCGATCTTAATTTCAGTGCAAAAAATATTGTGACGGGAAAACGGATGCGTACACTGTCCACCCGCGCCGCTGAAGCTGTAACTGCGAGACCGAACAAAAAAGGGGCGCATTCTAGGTGAGAGTTGTCGAAATTCTCTTGTGCGAATGGCCCTAAATGTTTACAGTGCACATTAAGAAGATTGACACGCGGATACATTGGCGGGTTTAGGTTTAGAAATCGAGAATTCAACTTCTCTCACGATGGCTTGGCTTCACAGGCGGTTTAGTAATTCAACTTCGCCGTATATTTACTGTATGTCTGCAGTGCTGTGAATTGACTGTGCATACATTCCGACGACTCGGAGTCGTGTTAAATTCGTAGCCAATGCACCTGAAATTTAATTGGAAAGAGTTGGGGCCAGTGGCAATATCGGCGGGAGTTTAATTCATTAATAATGCCGTGCCTCAACTGGTGGTGGCGCTACTGACCCTCAGTGCCGATCTCTTGGCCGGATCACCGTGACTGTGACGCTTGATTGCGCCGGAAAGCGAGTCGCACTCGGCTAAGGTGAGCCTGCTTCACAGTGGAACTCGCCTAGCGAGAGTGGGAGTGGCTGGGTCCCACTCCCATCCTTCTCGTATAGACTCCTTTCTGAACACTTTGCTACGTGTTAGTACTGTCTTTTCCCTGTTACTAGGCCTGTATTGCTGTAGGATAGTAATGCAGTTTTATTTTTCCATGTTCTACTCTCTTGTGTCTGGACAATTGGAGCCGACAAGCGGAAGAGATCCGACAGAGATCAAAGATGGCCGGTGATTCATGTAGAGCCCGAGTCTATGGAGCTCTACTGAGCTCTACGACTCTATACCTCTATACGTCTATAGGCTCTACCGTAGAAACCCACATCTATATAGTTTCAAATAGAGGGGGGGAGTGGCTATGGGCCCACCACGCTACTGAGCCCTACCGAAAGCTATGTAGCCACTGGGGGTTTTCCAGATGCGGCATCAGGAAAACCGTAGCCGAGCCATAGTTCGGCTATAGTATCCATAGCACTCATAGTGGGTCATAGCATTTGATAGCACTGGGATAGTGCTATGAGGTCGGGCACTGAGTGCTATGGAGCACTATGAACCACTATGCCAGCGCAGTTGGCACTATGGTGAGTTTCTTTCGGGACTTCTCGTCAACGCAACCGCGAATGGATATAAATTTATTCATATGTGGATAATACGAAGCAAATCTATGGAAAGCCCGCTTCCCAAGCACAAATCTACGCTGCAAGCTGCCACAAGAATGTGCCTCCACATCGCGCTCGTCGCCTTCGGACCCCGCATATGACGGGGGATAGCCTCCTCCTCCAGCATGACTCGGTGTCGGTGGGGGCGCGTAGTTTGCGGTCGAGGCCGAGGGGGGACGGGTCCGTGGCGGCTAGGACCATTGGTCCTAGTCTCATCCTGTTTTCCAGATGCTTCGCTGACTACCGGATGGGGATGGATTTGATGGTACTCCCGAGATGCGTCGTGGATACATCCTCACGACGACAGTGAGGTATCCACTGCGCAGCGATACTTAAGCTTTGTTAGAATGGATTTGATGGTACTCCCGAGATGCGTCGTGGATACATCACCGTCGTCGTGGATACATCCTCCGCGGGCGCTCCGCGACTGGATTTTATGTACGTGTTGATTTGCACACCTCGCTAATGCACAACCAAGCTATAAAGCTGAGGCGTCGCGCTCGAAAACCTCATTCTATTTCTACAAATCTTTCTTTTCACTTTCTCTTCACCTCTTTCATCTTTTCTTGCATCATGTTCTTCTCTGCGTCGATCGCATTCTCCTTCCTCGTCTCCCTTTCCGGAATCGCCGTTTATAGCGCTCCTGTGGTGCGTTCTCTGTTTAAAGCGTGGGTGTATTGCTGACCTGCTTCCCTCACAGGCCCGCCAAGATGGGGGGCGCCAAGTGTGCACCGGGGCGGATGGAACCGGCACATGTGTCCCGATCGCTGATGGACAGTGCTTCAACGTCGCCCCCGGCAACGCCGGTTCACTCATCCAGTTCAACGAGGATGATGACTGCTTCGGATTTCCGTCAGTACTATCTCTCTCTCAGGGCACCATTAGGTACTCCCACAGCTAATGGATCACATACAGGAGTCCAGACTGTGTTATCACCACACAACAACTCATTGATGGGCTTGGAGTCTTCGACCTCGCCCTCGCCGGCGCAGGCAATTTCGCTGGAAACGGCATCCTCAGCGTCCAATGCTGAACATGGGTCTTAGGTGATTGGAAAGCTTTCGAAGGGGAGGGGAAACAGAAGGAGAATGACTGGCGTTTATATATCTGGGGAGAGACAGTATCTGCACTGGTGGACTCAGTATTACTCGTATCTTAAGCAGATGCTACGAATCAGATTGTACCTGTTTGCAGCCTTCCGAATTTGTCCTTTCTTTCCCATCTAACTGTCTTCTTGCTCCAAATTTCCGTTGTTTCGGTCGCCTCAAGCTTTTTCTCTTTCGGCATCACAAATTAACTTGAACCTTACCTTTTCTGTGCTGCTGTTATTACGTGCAACTCATTCGGACGAAACCACATGCCGGCATGCTCCACCGCTCAAGGACCACACAAGAGGCGCCCCGCTTCTTTCCTTCGCTCCCGCATCATCCCCCACCATACCCACTACCAGTCGTCTGTGCCCAGTGCCGGGAGCTCAATTTTACACACGCTGATCGCACCAGGTATGTCTGAGTCGCAAATGGAGGACAAGGCGTTCACTTCCACCGCATCCAGTGCAGCGCCAAGCCTGAGTGCAAACCCGGTGAGCCACTCACTTTCACTCTTGCTGGCACTAAAATTCATTCTTATAGATTTCGAGTGCCCAGACATGTATCCTCATCCACCGATGGATGTAAGGTACGCAGGCGTCCACATTATTTGTTCAGTCACGTCGAATAACTCATATCCCTGCTGACATAGCGTCCGGGGCAGTTGAATGTTAGAAATATTGGTAGGTAGCAGGTTCTTAGCGCACTTCTTCCATTCACTGACAACGAAACTAGTTGCCACTGATTGAGGTTGAAGGTGTCAAAACAGAATGACCACCTGCCCGCCACCATGGTGCCTTCATAATTTTGTATCTCAATACTGACAGTTACTTACAGGGTATGCTCTACTTCAAAAAAGCAATGGCTCCAGCCTCCATCGCCGCATGGCTGTGACCCCAGATTTGAGTTTGTCATGCCAATTCATTCTGAATGTCACCTGATTGCATTCCATTCAAGGAGCAACGACGACTATCTGGTGGCTGCCACCACAGCGCCTTCCGTTCTCCGGTACGTGATTTTGAGATTTTATTCATCGGCTCACTTCTCTGCCTAGTTGTTCGTGCTGCATTCGAGGAGCAACCTGGGAGTTACCATCACCGCCTTCCCTTGCGGGGTACGATGCTTTTTTGACATTCATTCATTGGCTGAATGTTCAGCTCATATACAACAAGGATGTCTTCCTAGCGATTGCCTTCTGCTCTCCCCAGTACGTACTTGATGCACTCCAGTCAAGGAGCTGGAGGTTGTCCGACGGTTCGCCATCGCCTTCCGCAATCCAGCATCTGTTTTCAACGTTTATTCCGTCGTTGACTGCCTGCACAGCATAATGTATTCGAAAAAGTTACATTCCTAGCACGAACCGCCACCACCTCGGAGATCCACTGATTGGTTCGAGTAGCAACTCTACTGTTTTCAGTGCCATGACGAACTCAACCCCATCAACTGCGCGTATTTCAAGCCTTGATTGCGGTGCCATGCCCCACCTCTCTTTCACAATCACTTACCCCGCCCGCAACTGCCATCGAACACCCGCAAAATCCAATCCAATTTTTGGAATTTGGGTGAGCGGCTGTATTTCTCATATTTTTGTCTCTGCGTTCACCACCGCATCTCTGTTCAGTCGACTGCGCATCACAGTCGCCGTCCGCTTTCTCCTTCAATATTTCTCGCCTCCACCCTCATCAATCACGCCCACCCCGTGTCGCCATGAATTTCCGAGGCGGGCTGCTGCCCTCACTATTTATTTTCCTGGCGATCAGCTGCTAAACGGGTATGTTCTTATGCCACAATATTAATTGGAATTTGTTCTACATGTCCTTTCTAGGTTGCGCTTGAATCTGACCTACGGCCCTGCCCGCCGACCGACAGGCTCTGGACTATTTTTCGAGTCCTAGAAGGAACATGTTCTACATTCACCATTTCGGTTCGGCTTCTCGGTCATTGCTTTCTTTGGACTTCCTCAGATGAGCTGCTGACAGCTTGGTCCAGATACTGAAATAAAACGAAGATCATATCGTAGGACACACCTTTAACTTCAAGATAAAGTTAGAGAACTTCTGGAGTGTAACCCCGATCACCTGAATATTTTGAGCAATTTAGGTGCATTGAAAGCCAATTTATTACCATCAGTGCACGCCAGATACTGAACGGAGTTTGAAACTACTTCGAAAGATCTCACGTTCGCTTCTGTGCTTATACGCCAAGGACATCCAGCATTTAAAAAGATGATATAGTTCCCACGCACCATGTAAGGCATTCGCTTTTTGCGGCACCCTAAATTCAAATCAACCAGGCAGTGCACTATCTGGATTCTCATACTTCATTTCCATCTTTTTCCATCCTCCAGCATGTTCCTGTATGTTGCCCATCGACCTTTGGGCAGTGAGAATTAAAATACCCAAAATCAACGCAAGGGTCTTAAACCTCATATGTGTAGGCCATATTCTAACAACTATTTTAAGCCAAAAAGGTCCAGAACTGGGGCGACATTGGGTGAGTACTGTTCTTTTGTCGACTGGGAGGTGGGTGGGGATAGAATTTAAATACCTCAGGCTGCTGATAGATGGACAAGGTGTGCACAAAGCTTTCACAAAGCAGCTTCGAGGCATAAGGTTGATTGCCAAAACTGTTAGACGCGACAGGATGTGACTGCGACGCGCGACGCGGAGCTTTGCACGTGGGGCACGTGATAGCGGGTTGACCGGGCCGGATTCAAACTCCGATCAGTATCAGTATCTGTCCACCACCATCAGTATCGAGCCGTAAATCGCCACTTCTCCTTGTCCAAGCAGCGCACTGATCAGCTTCGCGAATATCTGATGCGCAGCGGCTGTGTAAGTGCGTCTCAGACACCAATCAAGATGAAGAAGTGGAAGGAGACCCACTCGATGGATGGTAGTTGTTGCTATTCCGGCCATCAGCGAAGCTTCAAGAATGTAGTACACAGCTGGACGTACCCCAGAAATCGCCCGTGTTCCCGTAACTCGTGGCATCGACGAACCCGAACTGCGTCGATTCGTTGAGAGTCGTGGTGAACGCAGCGTTCGCGTCCCACACCCAAGTCTTGATGCGGACCGCCGTTATTATTTAGTTGAAAGAGGTAACCCTAGCGCAATATACCCCGGTATTATTTGCCTTGAAGGCCGCGATTTTGGCGGCGAGCTTGCCGTTAAAGCCCGCAATCACGTCTTCTCGAGGGCGCGCGCCGTGGCGTCGGCCTGTTCAAACGTCTGTGAATGACGTGTGAACTTCAATTTGGCCATGTATGAGGTGAAGACGCAAGAGCCGAATCATATCCCAGTGCGGGCTCTGTTTTTTTGGGTTGGAAGGTGCGAGTCCTCAGTCCGGTTTTGTAACAAGTTATTCGAGTTGCCGCTCTTCTCTAAATCTTCTAAATCCATTATATCTCGAGGAATGTATGGGGACTTTTCAACAAAATGCTTCGTTTGGTTGCGTGACTCAAGCGTCAAGCTGTGTTTCGTGTACGGCAAGTGCGAGTGCGAGTGCCGTTGGTTTTTTCGCTCCAAAGTTCGATGGTTCGGACGCCTCGAACAGAATGTGAGGCGCGAGTGCGAGTGCGAGTTGCTTCTTCCGTTTTCAAGTGTGAACTCCCGTTTCAGAGTGTGAACGTCCGCTGGCTATCGTCCGATTCCTCGAAAACAAAGTGCGAGTCGCATTTCCGTCAGAGGAGAGCAAGGTTGGAAAGAACCTTCAAGGTACTCAAGTGATTGCGACGCGAATCCATTCTTTTGTGGTCTTGCAAATAAGATGGCTGAGACTTGAGGCTTGAGGAGACTGAAGAAGCAGGGAGGGACGTGTATATTCTTTGCCTAGGTTATTCCGTGTCTCAGAACAGCATTTGATATCCCCATGGGCTACGTGTATTAAAGCTGTCCCCCGATATTTGGAGGTATCCCTAGGGCGATTCTATACCCCCGACCTCAAATTCTCCTCAAACAATCTCGTTTTTACCCCGAAATCTCACTTCAAAGTTGGCGGGTACAAGATGGGCTGTAATTTCACGCTACGTGCCAAACACAACCATGACCTCCTGCCGTTGCAGTGCATAAACCAAACTTTGCCCGTCGGTTTCGCATCCGGGGAACTGCTTAGGTCGATTCCCCACATCAAAATACCCCTCCTCCCAAATTTCCATGCCAAGCACCCAATTATTGAGTCCCCCGCAAATTATTCTCCGACCGCGTTGGAAACTCGGGTTTCTGTGCCTTCCTGCATTCCCCGCCATCGGAAGCTGCTTGCGAGTCTCATACCATATTTACCAATCGATTCCCCCCCTAAATACCTCCATTTCGAGCACCCACATATAATTTTAGCTCCCGTGCTCCGCGAGATACAGACATAAATGTCTGCAACTTGTCAGAAACGCGTCCCCGACGCGTCCTTCACGTGACTGTCCCGGAGCGCGTCGCACGCCCACGCCTAGTGGCATCGGACCCGAAAACCAAGAGCTCATCCTAAAAATCCGTTGCGCTCAGCTCGGCCGAGGTGTTGACCTGGGACCACGCCTGTTGTGTAGGTCTTCTTCCTGTCTCGAAGATGGGCTTGGGCAGGAGCTCTCACGCCCAATGGTTCTAATGTGATGGTCTTACGGTAAGAGTGCCGAAATCACAATAAGTCCCAAACATGTTGGAACCAAAAGCGATCAAACGCGTGTTGAACGCGGCTGCGACGCGTTTTAAACATGTTGAGAAAGAAATGCGAATATCTCCTTCAATACCTGCGGGAAAATGCGCGTTTGTCCTAGAATTGAGAGGATATACCATACAGTTCATATTCCCGAAATGTATCTCCTGTGATATCAATAATCGGGTGCTTGCTCTGTGGTAGGATCTGGGTGAGTTATGGGAAGGTGGAATGGCAGAGGTGATGGGGGGTGAAAGTGCAGTGGAAGGGGTAGAATGCACCCTGTGAATGAGAGAATATTCGAAAAACCGTGTTATACTTGGAGCATATGAGTGTAACGAAGGCTGGTTTTCTGGACAGAACGCACCTAGGTGGAGTTATGATCCAAGTTAATACAGGGGGTGTGTAGGATATGTATTAAGGCTATGCATAACCAGAGACTATACGAATATGTCGTAACAAGTGCCTCATTCAGCCACAAAACATGTGGACCTCCCAACCGCAATGCAAACATTGAAAAACAGCCGTAAAGGAACCGTGGGAATATTCTTGGAGATGCCCGGAAAACGCGCAATCCGGGGTGGACGCAAAAAACGGCGGTTCCTGTCATAGAATGCTGTAGATACCGGGCATCACTGCAGGGAAAACCTCCAGAAAGTCGCAGGAAAGCTCTAAAAATGATTTAAAAGATACACCACCTGGCGGAATCGAACACAGCACGAGCCCAGTCAAAATTCATCCACGAACCATCCGCGCTTTTTTTTCTGAGGCTACCTTTCATTGTCATAGCAAGATGGGGTAAAATTTCCGCAGACATGGAGTCTGCAGTGGGGTAAAATGTCCGCAGACATGGGGTCAATGGCCGCAGTGGGGTAAAATGTCCGCAGGCATGGGGTCAATGGCCGCAGTGGGGTAAAATTTCCGCAGACATGGGGTAAAATGTCTGCAGACATGGGGTCAATGTACATGTCCGCAGTGGGGTAAAATGTTTGCAGACATGGGGTCAATGTCCACAGTGGGGGTAAAGCGGACATGTCCGCAAAAGTTGTGCCAGTCCACCGTTTGGCTTCCGGTCTTGGACAATGCGCTATGCTTCAGCCACTGGACGGATTTGCCCGGAACCCAGCCCATCTGGGAGGGGGGAGGTCACCCTGTCTGCCGCCGTTGGTCCGGTGCCGGTGCCGGCCACAGGGCGCGTGCACCGATTTATCTGCCGAGCTCCCGTCTTTGGGGCCCCGAACGCCACTAGGAGGGAGTGCGTGCGTAGATGTAGCGAGTACCTATCCTTTTTTTCCCCTCTTTCTCTTTTGTCATGTCTATACACGGTCTGAGTTCAGATGAATGAAATCATGTTCAAACGCTATTACTTGGTATATTCATGAAGCGGAGTCGCGAATAGAAAACAAAACTGATCGACGGTGGAAATCCGAAGTTTCACATGTTTACTTTCTGTGCCTGGCCGTTGACCCGATGCACCGGACTTCATCCACTAGTTTTTAGACTGACACAGCTTTTTTTTTTTTTTTTGATTACTCGACCTGCACGAGGCCCAGGCTACAGCTCTGTAAATTACTTTCGAACATAGGTGTCCTGGGACTTCACCCAACGTACACCCGCGATTTGGCCAGAAAATCCGCATCTTCTTCACTAAGCCCAACTTCGAACATCGAGAACGTAGCCGCGGCTTCAAGGATCTCGCGCTCCATGATTCTCGCCTTTTCTGCAGACCGAGGGGTGATGCGGCACTTGAAGGGCAGCGGTCCGGTCGAAACTCCCTGCACAAGATGGTCAGCATTGGACAAGTATCCAATAGACATGACGACCTTCCGATAGGCCCAGGTGTCCACCGGGACGGGGTTGCCATGCACATCGATGTCGGGACGGAAGTTGAAAGCCCAGAGCAGGTTCATAGCATTGATATTCTACCGGATGATATCACTAGGCTGAGTTGGACCTCAAAGTATTCGGGGAAAGAGCGCACTATAGAGTTCAGGGCCAGGTGTATACCCGGGCAGACTCGCTGAGGACCCATTACTGTGAGTGCGACTGTTCAAATTGAAAATGTGGGGGAACTCACTCGACCAAAGCCAAATGGGAACGTAGACCTCAAGTCGCCGCCGTCAACCCCTGGTTTTGTGCCATTCTCGGTCAGCAGATATCTCTCGGGGAGAAAATTTTCAGGATCGTCGTAAAGCGCTGTAACAGAGCTCATTCACCGTACAGAAGTGGAAACCGACGGTGGGACTTGCCTGGGTCGTGGAAAATACCCCCTGTGGCGAGCGATGAAGGTGCTGTGTGTATCAATTTAATTTGAACTTACAAACATTCACAAAAATCGTGGCGCCCTTGGGGATGACATAGCCCTGGTACTTGGGAAAGAATCAATATCAGGGTTTTCCTAAACCAGCATACAACCAACGTACTTCCTCTAGTGCCAGTGCTGCATGGGGTATACCGAGAGGCGCGATGGGGCGGAATCGGTGCGTCTATCATAACTCGCCGTGATATAATCATTGACAATATTGACCAGGCGTCGCAGCCAACCCACCTCCAAAATCAAGCCACGCATATATGGCATTTGTTCGAGATCGTCCAGAGTCGGCATGCGATCGTCACCGACTACGTGATCTATTTCTTCCTGCGCTTTCTTCTGTGCTTCAGGATAAGCAACCATGGCCAGCACCAGAGATTGGAGGTAAGAAGAGGTTGTGTCGGATCCGGTCTCCAGGAGTGCGCCACCGAAATATCTAGCCTGTTGTCAGTTTCGTTCATGGGCGCAAAGGTACCCAAAAATCAACCCACCCAATCATTTCGTTGTCCATCCCCAACTCATCTCGGCGCGCCAATACTTCCTCCATGTAGCTTCCGTTTTCCAGGCCTCCTCGCAATCTCTCCTTCGTTTCCTCAACCAATCCGAAGTAGAATGCGCGCTGCAGACCCTGGACCCGCCTGCATTCGCGCTTCCACTTTGCCCAGCGCTCGGGGATGAATTTCAGGAATGGGATTGCGTCGATAGGCGGGGTGGCCCCTGGCTCCAGGAGTTCGCTCCACGCATGCATGACTTTGAAAAATCCAGTAATTTCTGGGGCCTCATATCGCGGCACGCGCTTTCCGTACAGTACTGAGTGTATGACCGAAATTGAGTAGCGCTGGATGTCGGTGTAGAAGGACTTAGTCCAGCAGAAGTTGAGCGATGATTGTTGATCGAAAGCTGCAGAGACTTACTTGCGGCGAACGGAGGACATTGTGAAGCAGCTGGGTCGCTTCGGCTTGTTGAATAGGCAGATGTTTGGCGGAGGCTTGTGGCGTTAGAATATCCGCGGCGGTTCGGCGAAGAGTTTTCCAAGTTTGCGCTAGAAAATTAGTTCAGTTGCCTGACGACGAATTTAGCTGGATTAACCAACTTGAACGCGCAGACACCATGTGCAATCCTCCAGTGGTGAGGTCAGCAACATGGATCGGAGGCCTGTCCGCTGTAGTCGCGCTCCGCCTATCCATCAATTCCTTGACTGCGGCCACATCTGTGAGGACAATCACTGTCCCAGGCCCTATCTTCAACTGAACGAATAAACTATGTTCAGTTTTCAATGTTTGCATCAAGACCGACGCACGGAAAATAAACCGCCATATTTTCGTGCCCACTCTGTGAATCTGTGTCGCCGCAGCATTGCTTGTCATCGGTGGTGGTTCCCTGAGCGAAATATTGCTCACTTGTAGTGCGCAGACTTGGTTGGAAATAAGTGGGCATTGCCGAGAATTGGGACAGTGGGCGGTCCTGGGGGCAGTCCACTTTCACGAACGCCCACCTTCCTGAGAAAGGCTACAATGCAGACCACCGCAAGAACACAAGATAGGAAGATACTCATGACAGGTGCAATGAAGAAGGTCTCCACGTCCGTATATCAGCGCTGCATATTTATTTGAATTCTCCATTCCAGGACAACTGACAAGTTGGATCATGCCGGTCGCAATGGATACACGTCAAAGAAATTCCCGACACTAGGTCGAAGAAGTGAATTAAGGTCCTCACTTGGATCACGCCGGTCGCAAGGCACACTCGCTAAAGAAATTCCCGACAATAGGTCGAAAAAGTGAATTAAGGGCCGCCAACCCTACTTCTATTGCAGACCGAAAGTTTGCTCCCTTGGATCACGCCGGTCGCAATGGATACCCGCCAAAGAAATTCCCGACACTAGGTCGAAAAAGTGAATTGAGGTCTGCCGAGCCCTCCCTACCCCCGAGACAGTGACAGACTGCGGGAAAATAAACAAGCCAGCTCGGGTGTTGGAATCAGATTCGAAAAGCCACAAGAAAAGTGGAAAGCAATGGCGAGAC